>NGBS01000595.1:0-151788 GCA_002245135.1 Proteromonas lacertae
CTTCAAAAATTTCTAGAAAACAAACGGCGCAAATATTCAAATTATTTATATCAACAAAAAAGTATACTGCAGAGGTAGGTCATATAACAAAGTAAGTATAAAAGTAACGATTTTTCATCAGGACAACCAAAAATATACATTTAGTTTGTTTTAAGAATATCTGGTACACAAACAGCCAACTATGACAAACGGCGCACAACATTTCCCTCATACAATGTTTTGCAACTTACTTATACAATATACCGCATTGCATAACAAAAAGAATCATTCATGCCATTGTATAACTATTATACCATTTTTGCATATTCTGTTAACTTATGTTCTGTTAACTTACGGCAACGTACTCGTTTAACAGAACTTTTATCAATACATGTTATTCAGCTGCAGCTATATCTTTTGTTTATCCTCTCTTTTAGTAGATGCTATATTAAAGGAATGGAAAATATATTCATTCCATGAATCTTGCATAGTATCAAAAAGATCAAATATAAGGTCTTTAACAATTTTGTTATATTTAAAAATGAAACTAATATATGCAACTAATTAGAAAAAAATATTATCACTAATCACTATGAGACAGATAGAAATTTTATAAAAGTAAAGACTTCAATTATTACTTGCTTGAAGAGGTAAATAGTAAAACTTAAGAAATTTTATAGGGTTATTTAGATTTTTATTTTCTGCTAAATACTATATCTATAGGTGAAACATATTTCTTATCTATATAATATCCGTTATTATTTAAAAGCATAGTGATATTTCTTTTTACATGGTTGTTTAAATGATTCCATTCAATAATCCAATGAGATACTTTTACATTAAAATCAAATGTTTGTAAAACTTCTAATTCACTCCCTTCTACATCCAAAGAAAATAAATCTATATGTTTTACATTATATTGACTAGTAATATTTTTTATTGTGTTGCACATAATACTATTTTTTGTTATATTACTATGATTAATTGATCCTGAATATCCTTCTTCGTGATAATTTATAAATTGTGATTTGCATATTGGTGAACAAATAATAATAGAATTATTTCTATAGTAAGAGTTATTCATTAAACTTTTGCAGTTTTTCTCTCCTCCTTCAATTAAAATACCATGCCAATTAAAATTCTTTTCAAAAAAATAAGTGTTACTAATACTAATACCATCAAAAGCACCAATCTCATAAAAAAATCCATTCATTTTTTGTTGAAAGAAATAATAGTATAAAGATAAATCTTGATTAAATTGACTATTCTTATACTTTAACATTATTCTACTCTCTTTATTAATGTATTTAGGTGATAAAAATATAAATATAGAAATAATTAGTATAATAAATAAACATGTAAATAACATATCCTCAATTAACACTATAATAACAGTGTTTTTGCTTCCTTCTGATTGTACTTATCGTTGCTTTTCCTTGGAGTTTCATACAGTAAATGAACTCCATTTAGTTGCAGACCTTGATCTCCAATCGCTGGACTTATCAACATAGAACTGGATGTAACTCTTGGTTAAATTGCTAGGGAGTTTAAACGTGATCTCAGGAATTATGCCTGAGTTGACATTGCTTAAGACTCCATAACTAAATCATTAGCATAGATTTATGGTTCTCCCATCAATGATGCTGTAGAAGGATATAGAGAATTATAATCTACATACATAATATCAGATTCTCTTTTTGGCGGAAAAGCATGAGTATCTTCAAATAATGGTGGATGTATATAATGTTTTTTAGCTACTGTTTAATCAAATATCATATTGTTCTACATGTTTATATATGTTTAATTCAATATTACATATATAATTGCAAAATTTTGCAAGAATAATGATGTTGTTAATTTCTTTCCAGATTTTATACAAGTAATTTTACCCCATAGTTCTTTCACTATTTCCCTTAACTCAATAAGAATTATGAAATTATAAAAACATTTATTGTGAAATTCTATGTATATGTTAAAGTTAATCATAAAATATATTAAATATTTTCAAATGAATTATGAGATGGTTGAAGTTTATACTATTATTATTTACAGTATAATTATATTTAACATTTTGTATTATGTTTAATATATGACAAATATAATCTTAAATTAGAATTATTTCTATAATTAGCCTTTATTGCCCTATCATATTGGTGAATTATATGAGGTATAGAAAAATCGTGATTATATATCACATTATTAATAGGTAGACAACAATAAGGAGAATCAAACAACCACAAAGCTAATGTTCTTACAGGTGAATGTGATGAATTAAATATAAATATAGGATAATGAAAATTAGTTTTACATCTTATAAATGCGTTTATACCTCCCTGATCGTTAGCATTGCAGTTAAAAGAGCATATATAATTAAGTAAATCGTCTAGAAAATAATTTATATCAGGATATGTGGCAAATACTACTCCTCCGTTTATAACTTTACTATTGTATAAATATTTGTTAGGTTTATACTTTTTGACAAACATTATATTAGATTTATCTCCTCCTATTTTTCTTTTTGGATGTTCTTCTACAAAATATATTCCTCTCTTTATATTCCAATTAAATGGATTCAGTTGAAATAATATATCTCTTACATCGGTTAATAGAATGCTATTGTATCTATATCCATAATATGTAAGAAATAACTTGTATAAATTGTATCTGTAAGTAACAAATGATTTACCTTGATAATAATTTAATATTTTTAATATGTTTGATTTAGAAATAGGATAGTGTGTATGATTAAAAGGATAAAAAGGAAAATGATAATTTAGTTGAATAAATTCAATATTTTTATTTGTTAAGTATTGTTGTAATGCTGTTGGTATTATAAATGAAAAGAAAATAGTATCTCCACAATAATTTGTTCTATTTAATGATTCTACAAAATTTCTCATATGAGTTAAATTATAGTTCAAAGCAACAGCCAAAATTAATTGTTTTTTGTTGTGTTTAGAATTAAATTCATTATTAAAATTAAAATATACTAAATTATAACAATTATTAAATAAGAGGTAATCTATCATAAAAATAAAAAATAAAAAGAATAAAACATCTCTAAAAATATATTTCATTTTAATGATTTACATTTACTTAGTTGATTTTTTATTTGGTTGTAAAGAGGATCATATATATATTTAGATCCATCAATTTTTATATATGATTTATTTATATTGTAATTATTGTATAGAATAATTAAAGAAAAAGTGCTATATGATGATAATATTAAAAAATCACTATTTGATAATAAAGTAATGTCACCTAATAATTTGTCATACATTAATAGAGAGTAATTATAATTATTGTTAATTTGATTGATATGCATTATTTGATAATCTTCTTTGTAATTAATGACATATTTTATATACTTTTTCACTCTAGAAACAAAGATTTTACTGTCACTACTTAATAACAATTTGCATTTTCTACTATTGCATAATTTATAATATAATTTAACTAAATTTATTAATGTTTTATTATCAGTCTTGCATGTCTTATTCAGATTCATGCAATTATCTCCCATTCTTATGTGACTACCTATATAATAAATGTTGTTTTCTAAATGTATGTTATTAATTTGTTTTATTTTTATATATTTCTTGAATATAAGTGAATTTATATATACAATTTCTTCACTTATCACTTTTATTTTACTATCCAGCAAATTTAAATTAATCATTTTCTTTTTAATATAAGGTATATTCAATAATTGAGGTATTAAATCATAATGACTTGTTATTTCTGTATATAGACTTGTTGAGTATATTATTTTTTTAATTATATCAGCAAATGATATACAATATGGATATCCTGAAAATCTATAACTAGTGATACTTTTATTTATCAATTTCGTTTCTTTTATTATAATACATTTATGAAATATTATAATTCTTTTTAATGAATTTAAGTTATATACTATTATATGTAAGTTATAATATACATATTAATTTTCTTTCACTTAGAAATGATAGAATTAATGAGGAGCTTATTCCCAATAATTTGTTTCCTAAACCGCCAGAGTTTGGTTTAGTATAAATATATTTGTATATTATATTGATTAATATAATAGAGCGAAAATTAATAGATATTATTATAATGAATATAATATAGTATATAAAGAATAACATTAAAAAATGATATGTAAATTATCACCTATATAGTATTTCTCTAAAATTTTAGAGGATGAAAGAATTTATTCCTTTTTTCCTTATTTAAGGTAATATTATTCCACATTTCTTTTGTTAATGAAATTCCAGCACATAAAGGAGATCCAATATATTTGTGAGGTATTTCTTCATATGTTAGATTATGGTAGTATACTAATTCTATTGTGCTTGTTTCAGTTTGAGAATGATAATTATTTTGTAAATCAACTATCATTTTTGATATATATCGTTTTGACCATCTTTGAACATACTCTCTATTATTATATCCTTTACTATAATTGAAAGTGGTAGATTTTCTTTTTATATATTTATCTGTTGCACAATAAAACCATACCCAATTTGTATTTATTGTTCCTACATTTATTGTAATAAGATCCTTCTGATTATTTCTATAATGCTTTATAAAATTATATAAATTTCCTGTATAACCAACATCTTGCTCTATTACCCACATAAAATCATATTCTTTCTTTAATTTTTTATAAAATATAATTAATGATTCAGAATGAGAAATCCATGAAAGTAATCTTGAACTTTTAAAACTACTACAATTACCTTTTAATTCTGAAATGCTCGGATAGGTTACTAATATTTCCTTAAAGGAAACAACTATATTTAGTATATTTGATTTGTTCAATAGAGAAGAATTAATGTTATTCATAGATAATAAAAAGAATTTATACTGATCAGGAAAATCCTTACTCCAAGTAATATATCTTGATATCTGATTAGTTGTAACTTTGTTTATCCTAACCACTATACATATGGTATTGTATTTAATTCTGTACAAATGATAAAATGTAAGCAAAAATATAGTAGTATTAGCTAATATGTAAATTAAATAAATAATACATTTCATAAAATATTATATTTGTATCATCCATAAATGCTATGTTAATATTATATTTATATATAATTTATTTCCTTACAATATGTATAATATTATTGCTAGATTATTATATGAAAATGCATAGTAATAGAGAGATATTATTTATGAAAGAATTGTTATTATATAATAGAGATGTATATATATATAACAATTTTTATAAATGTAAAACAATAGAAGATATAAATTACATAAGAAATAAGTCTTTATACAGAAAAATTGGATATGGTGGGCATCCTGTGAAACATTTGTTTAAGTTACCATTAGATAATACAGTTCTTGCTTATCCTGTTATACATTGTCTAAATGTTGATATAATTTTGTTTATTCATTGTAGACCAGAAGAATTTTATGAAAGATTCTTAAGTAGAAAGAATTTTCATAAAACAAATAACACAGTAGTTGTTTATATTACATCAAGAAGTTTAAAATCAAGCGTTAATCATAAAATAAAACGTGAATCTTCCCTATATGGTGATATATTACAATTTAATGAATATTCTTCATATTTTAATTTAAGCCTTCAAACACTTCACATGTTGCAATGGTCTTTACGTGTTAAATATAAATATCTAATAAAATCTGACGTGGATGTTTATATTAATCTAAAGTTGATATTATCCTATTTGAAGAATATTAACTTAAGTATTAAATATTTTGCAATTGGTAGAGTATCTAAAACATATGTAATTAGAAACAAAAAATATAGTCATTATATACCTATTGATACTGTAAAAGAAAATATGTACCCATCTTATTTGCAAGGAGTAGGATATATTATACCTTATAATACAGTGAAATTAATGAATGATTCATTTGAATATGTAAACCCAAAAATATGGATTGAAGATGTATTTTTGGGATATATTTATAACTTCCTAAATGTATCATTAATAGATATTTCACAGTATATTGTTAGAGATGTTAAACTCAACATTTCAGCTGCAATAAGTAATATAATACAAAATATGTTTGTACATGGATTCTATCCAATTGAAATACATTTATTGAGTAAAACTAAAAATTTATGAAAAATTGGTTTGTATTTACAGTAAAAATAATTATATTTATTGAGCTATATAATTATTATTCTTATATATCTAAATTTGATAATTTCTATAACTGCATATCATTAGTTATACCTTCAACTTACTTAACGTGGATTAAATGTAAAAAACAAATTGAAAATATGATATGTAGAAGTATAGAATATCCTAATGAAATAATAATTGTTATATCTGATAGTCAGTACGATAGAAATGTATTATTTCATACATACTGTAAATATAATGTATCTCTTTATTATCGAAAAAATCATAAAAATTCAGCATCAAATAAGAACTTTGGATCGAGATTTACAAAATGCTCATACATAAGCTATTTTGATGCAGATGATATAATGACAAAAAATAGAATTAAAATATTAAGATATATAATAGAAATGTATAATAGTTATGACATAATTATGCACATGTATATAAGGAATTACACATTGTTAAAAGAAAACAATGAACTGCCAACTGAATTAAGTAAATATTTCTATTTAAATTCTTCATATATTACACAATTGTATAGAAGTAAAATAAAAACACATAAAGTACAATTATGGGGTTGTTGTCATTTTCTTCCTATTCACTACCATATTAGTAACGGATGGATCACTATAAAAAGAAGTCTTTTTGATAAAGAAAAATTTAATGAAGATATATCAATTCAAAGAGCAGAAGATAGTGAATATAATGGAAGAGTTATATCAAAAGGATACAAAACTCTTATACTTGTTATGGTATTAGGATATTATTCAAAACAAAATGAATGTGATATTTTAATATAATACTCCATGATAGCATATGTCATTAGTTATAATATGATAAGTAATTCTCTTTTCCTTTCTATGATAATACTTATTTAACTTTTGAAATGTTAAATTTAATTTTCTATATATAATTGCCATATGCATATCTTCTCTATAAATAATTCTTTTCTCTTTCAAAAGTTCTATATAAATTGTAGTAATTAATGTGCTAGGAGTTATAACAAATCCTCCAGCTACAAAATGAGGAAATATATTATATGGATAAATTGATTTAGGTAAAAATACAGAAGAATTTTCATATCTTCTAACTTTCATTTGTGGATAGTAAAATCCACTAATCATGTGTTTATTTAAATATATATTTATATATATTATAATTAAAGGTATGTTTGGTATAATATCATCATCATTTTTTATTATATAATCTGCGCATATATTCTTTTTAGTATAGAATCTGTAAATACTGCATGTCATAATAGTTAGATTATAGTAACTATCAACAATATCAATACCAACAATATCATTTTTGCTTTCTTTTTTGATAGTATATAAATTTTCTTTTGTAGCAATAACAAAATTATAATTACATGATAGTTTTAAACATATCTTGCCCCATGTAGATTTTATTCTTTTTCTGTGTGCAAAATGATTAAAAGATGATACTATATAGAATATTAGTATAAAGAACATTTGATTAGTAGGTTGTATTGAAAAATTATAATAGAATGGATTGTTTGTATAAATATCCTTCTTTATAGAATGAGAGATGTTTGTGTTTTTTTTAGAAAATATAAAAAGTATAAAACATACAAAAATAAAAATTACACTAGATATTTTAAAAAATATATAAATATATATATATAAGACTGAAATATTAATGAATATGTTGTTACTTTAGTTTTATTATTAATTATTGTTGTGACATTATACTATTTTCTATTTTCATTATTAATAACGCTAATATTTTTGTTAATTAAAAGCAATAATATTGATAGAATATATCCTCAAAATGATTATGAGCAAATAATACAATTTGATCAACTACACATGAATGTACTAAACAAATTGAATTGTGTATATCCCTTAAAGGAAGTAAATCTAAAATATCTATTAATTTTTCTTTTATCAAGAGATGGATACTATGCTGTGTATTATTCTCTAAAGTATTGGTTAAAGTTAGATAAAAAAATGCAAATTAAAATAATTATATTAGATCATTACACAACATATAAACCTTTACTTAAATATTACAATGTTATTGAAAAAATTCATAATATTAAAATATACAAATTAAAAGAATTAAACTGGAGAAATGCAATTGATAAAGAGATACCTGATGTAATAAGCTACTATTTAAAGAAGTTTAAACAATATAAATATTATGTCTTGTCAGATGTTGATATTATACTAATCAACATTCCTAATAATATGTTTGATTTATACAGTACAGTTCTATCTAGTTGTAAGGTTAATGTAGTTGGGCCATCTTTAATGATAAATGATATATCAATGCTATTTCCTGACTATAAAAGAGTTTATAATTTTGAAACAAAATATCTTAAAAGCAATCATTATGATGTTCTATATAGAAATTATTATGTATCATTTATTGAAGCTGATATCGATACAATATTTGGAATGAGAAAAAGTACTGCAAGATTTAAAAGACATAGTAAATTATCATTTAGATCTTTATCTCCTTATATATCACATCATATTGATTGGTATATCACAGCTAAATCTATTCCTAAATCTTTTATATACTATGTAAATCATTCAAAATCCATAAACCATTCTGGTTCTGCATTTAAAATTTCCAATTCACTAAAACAACCTTAGAATTGATAAATGTTAAATATATTTATTATATATACTTTGTTAATGGTGATATGTGTTAGATACTATGATTATATTTTTAATAATTATATCTTTAAAAAAATTACATTCAACAGAAATGATAATTTATCAGAATTATTCATAAATTCTGTTAATTTATATAATCAAAGAATAAAGCATATAAATCGTATATACAAAATGAATCAGATATGTAAGGGATGGAAAAAAGCAATAATTGTACTATTAAAATATAATGAAATTGAAAAGTTTATTAATAGAAACTACTTATTTCTTATACAAAAATATCATGATGAATTAATATTCTTTGTTACTGAAAGAAAATTTAATACAACCTTATATAGAGATATAAAATATATAGTAGTGGATATATCTGAAATATTTTTCTCATTTCCTTATAAATTTAACCAATCAGCACATAAACCAAACTATATGAAGAGAGGAAAATGGAATTATCAACATATGTGTAGATTCTTTTTTAAAAATATATTTTTTCATCCCATATTGTGTGATGTTGATATTTATATGAGGCTTGATTCAGAATCAATACTAAATACTACTCATAATTTATTTAATTTAATGGGGGAAGGAATTGTCTATATGCACAATAAAATAATGAATGATTGTGGTAGATTAGTAGAAGGATTAAAACAATATATTTATTCTTTTGTAAAAGCATTGAATATAGATATAAAAGATAAAGAAAAGTATTATTTAGCATTTAATAAAACTGCCCTATTATATTACAATAATTTTGAAATATGTCGAATGAAATTTTTTAGAAGTAAAGAAATGATTCTATTATCCAATTTAATTGATTACAGTTATGGACAGTTTATCTATAGATGGGGAGATGCTCCTTTAAGATATATTAGTTTATCTATGTTTGCTGATAACGCTTCAATAATTGCATTACCTCATTCAGTAAAATATTGCCATCAAAATTGTTAACTTAAAGTGATATATATATATATGTTTTATATAAAACCAACAAATTGTTAAAATTACTGTAATAGATATTTTAATCTTTCAGTTGATGATATTTTATGTATTTGAATAGAAGCACCAGGAATAGAAACATAAGCAAAGCATAACTTATTTTTAGAATATAGTTCAATTATACTACTGACAATAAGTAACTAGAGTAACTCTTATTAACCTATTTTTCAAATAGATAAGAAATTGACAAATATATCAATATTTTATATTATGTAATACATAGAGTAAAAGAAAAATATTTATACTGTCAACATAATTTATTGTACATGAGAATATATTATTACAATCCTTATAAAAAGAGTAAAAAATTCTTTTAAGAACCATATTTTAAATCTAGAATTTGTGATAATTTTTAATATATTTGCAAAATTTGCATGGCGTAAATATGTAATGTTTCATATTTTTATACCAATCTTTTGAATAATTGTAAGGCCAATTTATATATTCACCTAATATCTTTCTATCATTTCTAATTGAATAAACATAATTTATTAATTCGCTATAATTTTTAAAATCTTTTGCATTAATAATTGAAAAATTAGTTGGATAAAATTTCTCTACATTTCTTGCTCCAAAATATATGGGAATTGATCCTCCTCTCATGCAATCCCATAATTTTTCTGTTACATAATCATCATCAATAGTATCAGAATGCATTTGTCCCCATTTAACTTGATTAACAGTATTTTCAATTGCCAAACAGAATTTATAATTTCTTATAAGTAAATATTTTTGATTGGGTAAGTTATCAGGCCATTTAAGATGATTCTTAAACGCTTGACCAAGAATATCTACTTTCATTTTTCTATTAAACATTTGGCATATTAGATTTCTATATTTGTATGGTTGTCTATAAATAAAGACTATATCTTTTCTTTTCATAAAATCGTCAATTGATCTTAGAGATTCTTTTCCTTCATTGATTATGTTAACAATATTATGATAATATGGATATGAGAAATGATGTTTTGATATGAGAAGTTTATAACTTATCAAAACATCAAATGAAGTATCTCTTCCACTGCTAATATATAGCATATTTTTCCATCTACTTAATGCTTCTACATTTATTTTTATATTTAAAATGCTATTGTTTTTTCTTTGAGATAATGATTTTATGTAGCGATTATACATAACAACATTATAGTTATACGTATTGTTTTTACTAATAATACATTTTACATTTCCACAATTATATTTAGTATTATTTAGTCCAAACCATTCATCCATATATCTACTATTTATGTATATATTATATAATTTGTTTTTCTTCCAAACTGCAATACAACCAACTATTAAAACAATAAATATATTTTGCGCTATTGTCATTTACCAATTAAAAATATACAATATATATTGTATTAATAAGCCAATTTTAAAACTACATTTTTATTTTTTTCTTAATAAAATCAAGATGGTAAATAGTTCTTCTTCAGTATATCTATTTATCTTTTGTAATTTCTTGGAATTTCAAGCAACAGTACATTCATAAGCGATCGGTGATCACTACAAGAGGAGTCACAGCAACCAGAAATTACAGAATGTGCTGTTGACAATAACTACCTCCGGAACTTTAGGAATAGCCAATCTTGAATAAAATGGAAATGAAATAGGAAATGAAAATATGAAATTATTATCTTCACATTTGCATTTATTGAAAGATTATGATATTTAAATGAATGCTTCAAGTATAATGATAATGTTAATGTGATATAGAAATGGGATAATCATCAATTGGATTACTCTTAATATTAGTTGATGATAATTGTAATTATATTAATTTGTATAATATTGTATGTATATATTCAATATTTAAATTTTGATAATAGTAATTTGTTTTTAAATTATTTATTATATAGAGTATTAGATAAATCATTCACAAAAATCATTAAAAATGAGGCAAAATACTATACTACCTTTAACGATACAGATTTAAACCTACCACACATTATTGACTTTTCTGTAGTAAAAAATATAAAATGTTTTTACAAACCAAAAATAATCATTGCTGTTTTATCATCTCCTCATAATTTTAAGAAGAGATTTTCATTTAGATATATCAGCAAAAATTATTGTAATGCTAAAACAAAATGCAAATTCATTTTCTTTATGGGATCGTCATATTATGAAGATAAAGTATTAATAAACAAAGAAACTGCTGCTTTTAATGATTTAGTACAGTTTTCATTTCAAAATAGTTATTTAAATTTGACAATTTTGTCTATCATGGCTATAAAGTATTGCTATAGAATCTTTAAATATCTAAATTATTACATTAAGACAGATGACGATGTTTTAATCAATTATTCTTTGTTATTCAATATTTTAACCAGAATAAATATAAGTAATAACCATGTATTTGGACATTATGATGGTAAATTTACTGTAAACAGAAATAAAAACAGTAAAAGCTACATACCTTATTTTCAATATCCATTTAAAGTAAGTCCAGCATATGTATATGGTGGATTAATAATTGTAACACAATCATCATTACATAAAATATATAAAGAAATAAGCAAAAATCATTCATATGTTTGAAAAGAAGATGTAAATTTCGGAATTATATGCAAATGGTGTAATGTGACTGTTTTGCAATATCCTTGTTGTGTAGATGCAAAAAATAAAATAAAAGAATGTGTAATAAATAATAATACTAATGCAATTGAAATATACAATAAAATAGATTCTTTCTATTGTATAAAACAATTTACAGCAAAATTTCATCAATTATTAGTAAAAGAAATCTAAATTTTAGTTTAAAATCAGTTAGTGCAAAATATTAATGAAAGGATAATAATTAAAATAAATCATATTTTAGCTGATTTTACAGTAAGAAAATAAACTATAGGATTTTATGAAAGGTGGATATATTCTTACAAATATATGGTGATTATATAGTGAATGAAAATATTAATCAATTATATATTTCATTTATTATTACTTACTAACATATGTTTCTTTGTTTTATTTGTAAATGATAATCAAATGTGCATGTGGTATAATATAAATACAACCACTAATTTTGATACTAATAAAACACATATAATAAATAAATACATTAAAGTATTAAACATGTTACAAGTAAAATACTTTCTAGGATTTGGCTCTGAATTGGGTAGTTTTAGAAACAAAGGGATAATAAAAAATGATCATGATGTGGATATTCTTATACCAATATGGATGAATTATCACATATTTAAATGTAATTATTATTTGCGCTACTATCCTCAGAAATGTAATATATTTACTAATCCTAATTATAAAATATGTAATAAAACAAGAATAGAATATTTATTTATGTTCAAGGAGTACATAGAAAATATAAGTAAATCAAAAAGCGATTATTCATGTAAGTATTGGGGAAAATATGGTTATACTAGTTGTTGGATGTTTAAATCAGAATATTTATTTTTAGATATTTGGGTGCTAATAGGGAATGAATATGTTTACAATGATATTGATATTTGTAGATGTTCATTTTCTGATAATATTGTCTATTGTAATAAAAATGCATTGAAATCAATTATTAGATTATATGGCAAAAATTATATGATTCCAAACAAAAAAGGGAGTGGAGATGTATTATGCAAAATAATAATCAACCCAAATAGAAATAATTCAATTTTACTTAAAACTAGCTAAATTATCTAAATTAGTATTACTAAAAGTCATATGGCTCCAGAAGGACGTCCTTATAGGTAACTCAATATGTAAAAGAACTAAATTTATCATATATTTTTGTTTAAAAGAGAAAAAATGAAAATAAAAAGGACAGAAGTAGTTATTTTCTTATTTTGAGTATTATATTCATTAAATAATAATTATTATATTGAATTCAATAGACAAAAACTAATAAAAGTATGGTATTAAAAATTATAAATTAATATAATTAATAATAAGGACTATTTAATATGTTGTATTTCTCATTTTCACTATCGCTTATGTCTATATCCAAATCAACACTTTCTGAGTTATCATCTTCTCTAATATCATCATTAGTGCATCTCCATTATCATTATCTGAGTTAAATGGAAATTCGTATTAAAATATAAAAACTCCTTATAGATTAATACATTATAATTTTTAAACTTGTTCTCAGTAATCATAATTCTATTCATCGCTTTTTTCTCCTTCATTGACATATTGATAATATCCATTCTTACTTTTTGTATGATATTAAAACTTTCTGAAAGAGATGTATTATCTCTACTTAGAATTTGAATTTTTGAAGATAGGTAGTTGGTAATATTCTGTATTTCGACTATCATTTCCATTTTATCAAGGTGTAGTATTTTATGGCGTATTTCTCTATTTCTTCTCTTCCCTCAAATAACTGTGGATCTGTTTGAACCCATATTGGAGCTAATTCATTCTCAATAGCGATTTGTAAATCTTCTTTATTTAAATGCTGGATTTTTGAATTTACATCTAACGATTCTAATTTCAAATCTTTTATATCACGTAGTCTAAATGCAGAATCTGGAGCTATCCATAAAGGATTTTCACCTAAATCTTCAGCTTCTTCTGGTTGACCTTGACTTTCTTTAATTATTATCTGTTAGAGATATCTATTTGCTATTCCAGCCTTCATATTTTTCAATTTATCTAAATCACTTTCTTCTTCTCCTTTCTATGAACTCCATACTTCAATAGCTGCTCTTGGATGATGAAGTGAATATAATCTTGATCATAATATGTGACGGAAACAATTCCATCACTGGATTTCTTAAAAGCAGTAAATTTGATTTGTAGTTTATTTTCAATAATCAGGAATAAAACTAAATTCTTCCATACTTGTCTGATATAATAATCTAACATGTAAATCATGACTAAATTTAACATTCTTTGTTTCGATTGTTAACAGAAATTTACCATAAAGTGGACCATCTCTTGGAGCAACATTCCACACTAATGGAATCTCCTTATACAAATTATATTCTTTTAAAGAATAGAGAGGATCAATTTGATAGTTTTTCAGTCTTCTTCTACTCTACAGCAAAATACAACAATACAACCTTCTTTAATAAACTCTTTTACTAAATAATTATAAAAAGAATGATACAAACACCAGCTCCAATTCCTTTTGAGACACTTTTTACAATAGCACATAAACCTGCCATTCTAAGGGGGTTTAATGCAGTAGGTGTTACTAAATCACTCCTTTCTGGTTTTGAGACAACAGGAGCTTCTGGTATTTTTTCTGTGTTTGAAGTTTTTTCATGTGGTGTTCTTTGCATGATAGCCAATTGTATTTCAAAAGAAATAGATTGAGAAAGTTACAAGCTTAGAATCAAGCCTACATTATTATAAAAATCAATTATTTTTTATGAAAATATCATAACAGATGTATATTATTTGGATAAACAGTGTGCTATTTAATATGATAATAATAACTCAATAAATTTCTCTAATTGTTATATGATTTCTTGTAAATCTAAGTATTACCTACTTATTGCATTTACCTGCTTAAAATTTATTTTGAAAAGCAGGCTTGAATGAGGCTTGAATAGATTTTTTATTTTTTCGTTTTTAAGTGTCTTAACATCTAAATATGTGTGATTTAATTGCTTAAACTAATGTATTTTTAACTCTAGTAGTGATTGAAACAAAATAATTAAAAATAAAATTATAATTGTTTTCAATATGTTGGGATAAAGTTCAAAAAAATATATATCGCAGATGTAGCTTATATGACAAAGTAAGATTATATTTGCATATAACTCGCCATCAAACCACACACTATCATTTACGAATTGAAAAAAGTCTTCTTAACGCTCAACGGCGCATTTAGATCAACGGCGCACAACAGCATCCTTTTCAAATTTTGCCCTATTTTTGCCCCTTTTTTTCAGCTGAAAAGAAGCCTGCCCCTTACTGCTCGGGCATAGTAATATTACCATGTGTTATGCTGTAGTATATTTTTTCTGATTTTTGTTATAACTTTTCCATATTATCATCTAGATATACTAACATATGTTAAAAAGGATATATTATTGTGTATTATAACATAATAGTCATCTACTTTTCTTATGATTATATAATATCATATTTTTATACATATATACTAATTTTATAGATTATACATACTGTATATCATATTCTGATATGCATATATATACATTATGTACATTTCAAGGTGATTTACGTGATTGAACATAAATGTAATTTATATAATAAATAATTTTGTATATTACACATATATCATATAGATAATTAAGAAGTATAGAATGGGTATTTTCAGTTAATTTATAATCAATAGTACTTGTAATGATAATAACATAATATATTTCATAAACTAATAGAAAAACTATTTCGAATTATTATTTGGTATATTTTGTATACTACTTAATGTATATCAAGCAATTATTTGAATACTTAGAAAATGGATTGAGAATTTCGAGCTATCATTTTGCATTTCAATTTTATATGGGTAAAACGAGAGATGCTGTGTATAGATACTTTAATGAAGATGTTGTGTTAAAGAAACCCCTTGAAAAATACAACAGAATTCAATGCAGAATGTGCAAGGCAATGATTATTGCTCATTGCACTAATTTGAAACGTCATTACAAAAAGTATAAATATATTTATTATATATATTAAATTAGATGTAATGAAAAGCTAATCCAATCAAAACTTACAGAATTGAGATATGATTTCGTATCACAATATTATCGGAAGAAGATATACCAGAAATTAAAGAATGCTACAAGATTGCAAAATATATTTCCACAAATATACACTTATTATGCAAAGATTCATCTACATTAAATGATGGTTTCAGAATATTGACCAAAATCAAAAGAAAGTTAATGAAAAGGTCATCAAGTGAAAAAGAACTTATTAAAGACATTATAAAAAAAGAGACTAGACATGCAAACTACAGCATTTTAGCTCTATATGACTTTTTAGACATAAACAGTAAACATAAATTTTCAGACATGGAGAAGGATAATATATAAAGATATATATTATCTAAATTCAATTTCTGTGTTATTATTCACTTTTGAAACTTGTATAATATAATAACACATGTTATTTCAAATGTAACACAATGGAATATTATAAATGTGCATTAGAAATATCATTAACAAATGTAACTTTATACTACATTATGTTATTCCAACATAGTATGAATTAGATAGTTCCAATATGAAAAAGCTATAGAAATTTCTGGTGGAGATGCTCAAAAAAGTAATTGTTACTATAGTATTGGATTATGTTATTTGAATCTTGTATATATGATTTATTCATATATATTTAATATTGATAAATATAACTGTGTTAAAAGTATAGCTGATAGATATTATGAAATTGTATTAAGTTTATTACTATTTAATGAATAGGATGACTTTAAAAAAGCATTAGAATATTTAAAATTTGCTTTAGAAAACGCATCAACAAAAACAGAAAAATATCAATGTAATTACAATATTAGCACATGTTATTATTACAATGTATAAACATATGTAATTTGTTATTAAAATAGGATGAGATTGAAGAAGCAAAGAAATACTTAGATTTACAAGAAATTATATAACAATTAGAGAAATTTATTGAGTTATTATTATCATATTAAATAGCACACTGTTTATCCAAATAATATACATCTGTTATGATATTTTCATAAAAAATAATTGATTTTTATAATAATGTAGGCTTGATTCTAAGCTTGTAACTTTCTCAATCTATTTCTTTTGAAATACAATTGGCTATCATGCAAAGAACACCACATGAAAAAACTTCAAACACAGAAAAAATACCAGAAGCTCCTGTTGTCTCAAAACCAGAAAGGAGTGATTTAGTAACACCTACTGCATTAAACCCCCTTAGAATGGCAGGTTTATGTGCTATTGTAAAAAGTGTCTCAAAAGGAATTGGAGCTGGTGTTTGTATCATTCTTTTTATAATTATTTAGTAAAAGAGTTCATTAAAACCATTTTGTTAAACCTTTCTTTTAAAACCAATAATAATTCTTTAATGCAATGATATTAGTAAAATACATATTCTTTCTTTTTATAATTTCATTTACATATAATAGAATTTATAATAAAAACATTTGTCCTATTGCTTATGAAGTACTAGCTACAGGTTCATCTTCTAATCATTTTAATCTACTTTTACTAATGTTATATAGAATTTATGAAATTGAAAGCAATAAATGTTTGGTGATTTGGAATTTAGGACTTACATTTCAACAAAAAAATTGGTTATTAAATGCAGAAAAATATTTAAAAAAAATGAAAGGCGATATTCGTGTATATAATTTTGATTTTAATTACAGCAATTATCCTCCTCATTTTAATATAAATATAAAAGCTGGGTATTATGCATGGAAGCCTTATGCAGTGTATAATACTTATAAAATGTTTAAAAGAAATATTCCATGGTTGGATGCTGGATGCTTCATTAAAAGTAAATTAAATTATGAATATAATGAAATAAAGAATAAAAAAGTATGGTCAATTAGTCAAGCTTCAACTATAAAAAGATGGACTTACATTAATCTATTTCATATGCTAGATTCTGATGAAACTATATACAATAAGACTATGTGTGCTGGAGGTGTTATTGGGTTATATTATCCTTCATTATTAGTTAAACATATAATGGATTTATGGACTGCTTGCGCCTTACTAAAGAAATGCATATCACCTGATGGATCAAGTATTAAGAACCACAGATATGATCAAAGTATTATATCTATATTATTTTATCAGCATAATTTGAGTTGCGAAAAAATAGATCCTATAAATTTTGTTACTCATTTTGATTCGAAATACAAATCATATCATAATCATAAATATGAAAAATATTTAAAGAAAATTAAAGTTGATAAATGAATTAATGTTTCATATATACAATAATAATTATCATTAAATGATGAAATTTCCAATACTATAATTCTGTTATATTCCTTACAATTTTCCACTCTAGTTTTTATGACTATTGGGGGATTGATATACATTAATTCCAATATATATTGTATATATATGGACTTAAGCCACATGTCACAAAGTCCTTACGAGTTTTCTAGGGGTTCATCCCTTTCTAGATTCACAATTGACTTTTACAGAGCTTTCATCGATTGCATCTATAAATCTCGTAAAGTCAACTGTGACTCTAGAAAGGGACGGACTCCTAGAAAACTCGTTAGGACTCTGTGACATGTGGCCAAAGTCCCATCTTACTCAGTCCCAAGAGATTCTATTATCATCATCCTCCTTCCATATCATCGATAGCAATCCAGACTCTATGAACATCTCCGGTATTGATCAATTTCCTTACCTTTGTAACTTCTTGCTTTACTTACTCACGCACTTACCATGGTAAGAGATCAACAGTCCATTTCATTAACAATTTCAATATCAATACAATGGAGTCATCGATAAGGAGGACGTGGATAGATACGTGAAGGTTACCTGGAGATGTCTTCTTAGATTTACTAAGCTTTACAACTCACATAACGATCTTGAGAATTGCCTCAGACAAGGGGAACTTAGCTACAGTCCTTGACTGACCTTATCATGAAAGATCGCGATGACTTACTAGCTGCTTGATATAGAAGTCCCAATGGTTGTTTGCTTGGAGCCGACATCGTTGACATTTATGGGAACTACTCCATCATCCGTACTAAGCTCTCTAAACTCCGTGAATACCGACTCCTGCAGCTCTATAATGATTTAGCCATTCCACTTTCTGAATCCTTTAACTACCTGGAGATGATCATTGATGATGCTGATGGCTTCCAGAGATCCCTGGACAATGCAGAATCCCTAATCGACTCCTTTTCTTATTATTGATAATAACATTTGCATAGTTATTTTGTCTTGTTTTGGGTTACAACTTCAAGGTCATCTTCTTGAAGTTAACTTCTTGGAGTTGACTTCTCGGGAGCTTCCATCTTATTCAGCTCTTTAAGTTAAAGGCCTTTGAACTCCTTGGTTTATTGCTATTAATCATCCTCATATCACATCATTGTAAAGACCGAAGTTGTAAGGCTTAACTAACAACTACGGGCGTTCCATTGCTTACCAAGGTAATGATCGTGACTATTGTGAAGAGGCCAATGAAGGTAACTACAATACTTCCGAGGAAGCAGCACTATCTACAACAACACTTACTACAAGTCCAACTCCACTTAGCAAAGTTGAAACAGAGAAGGAAGATACCAATGATTCCAATTGCCATCACGTTAGTCAGGAACATAAACATTAGCAGGTCTTTCTCGTATAAGTAATTGATGGCATCTACGATCAGTCGGAGGATGATATTCATGTTGGGACTTGATATTGCTAGGTCAAGAGAATTTACTAACTAGCTGATGATGGATTGAATGTAGCTCCTTGACTTTACCTATCCTTCAGTACCTTGCCTATTGCTTATCTGGTTTTCACCTTCCTTGAGTTGATTGTAGTGATCTCCATCGACTTGTTCATCATTGTCTTGATCATGATCCCAGCTCCTAGTTCTTATTGACTCCGATCATCTTAAATAGCTTTTGGAATCCACGCTTTACTCGATTGATGAACGTTTCCTAATGCACTTCCTCGGAGCTGATTACCTCGGTATTGTCTGGCTTTACTATCACCGATAAGTTCGTGTGTATGGGATAGTCCTTGAGTATAACTTCATCAAAAGCACCTTCCTGGGAGGCTTGATTAGCAAATTGATCCTCTTGGAATGATCTGTTGATCCCAGAGTTGATGAAGCAAGACAAAAAGATTGGCTTTTGTTATTTAAAAGAAAAATACACAAAATAAAAAGAAATTCAAAAAAATATTTTCAGCCTTTTTGCTAAACCAGAATAATGACTAATATTTATTCATATAAAACAGAAAGTATTCTTTTTATTATTTTTTTTATATTTGCATTTAATTCTATTAATAATAACCATAAAAAAGTACTAAATTTATGTAAAAGTATTGTTGGAAAAGTGAAATATAAAACTTCAAGACAGTCATGCAAATTAAACTGCAAAATAGAAACAAATTATTCATTTCCTAAATATACAAACGATTCTTGTTTTATAAAACATTTATATAAAATAAAACATGAAAAATATTATTCTCTATATAACCTCAATATATCCCATTATTCATATGAAAATAAGTTAATATATTCTTAATTTATAAACGTATCTATAAAAAATATAGTATTAGAAAAATAGTTACTTTTACACTAATTATATGGCAATTCTCTTTTACTATTCAATAAAAGATTTTGTTATAAACTTTACTGTTATTAACAATGCCCTTAATAGAGTAATAGATGATGATCATTTAAATGTAAATATATATTTATATGATGCTTTATCAAGATATCGGTTTTCAAGACAAATGGTATATACTAAAAATTATTTAATTGATCTTTCTAAAAAATATGAACTATATGAGATGATGAAATATCATACTATTGGAATTAATTCACCTTTAAATTATAGAGCATTAATCAATGGAAAAAATTCAGTATCATTATTTAAGTGGTATAAGCTTAATAACTATACAATTGCTTCGTTACCAGGTTATTATGATTTAAATTTAAACTTGTGTGGTAGTAGCAATAAAAAATATGTAGATTATAATGTTCAATTATTCAAAAGCTGGAGTGATAGATATTTATTTGGAAGTTCAAAAAGGTGTTTAGGTAATAAGCATATACATGAGCATCAATTACAATTTTTAGAATTACTATATTCTTCATCTTATAACAACAAAAATCCAATTTTTTCATTTACCACATTTATGGAATCACATGATTCATCATTTTTATCATTATTAAGAATGGATAAAGATTTTGCTAATCATTTATCTAAATTAGAAAAGAATTATATATTAAATAAAACTGTAACAATAATAATGAGTGATCATGGAATTCATTATGGAAAATATTATGATACTTTAGTATTGCGTTTATATTATTTTCTATTAGTTTGGAAAACATGATAGAGCACTTCCGCTGTTTATAATAGTATAATACTACCATTTAATTGTAGATTTTCCCAAAATGGTATATCAATAAGAAAAAAACTTCGACAATAATTTAAGAACAAATCAAAATATATTCGTAACCGCATATGAAATACATAATATGTTAGTAGATATTATTAAAAGTAAGATTATTATCAAAGATAGCCTGCTAAACAAGTTAGACTACAGAAGAAATTGTAGTATGTATAAAATTATAGGAGGATGTTATTGCTTGTAGAATTATTAAGTAATTTTTATGAAAAATAAACTAACTGAATTAACTACTCATTGATTTTCTAAGCCCGATTCATCGATATCTGTTGGTCTTCTAAGACCAGTGTTGTCGTTTTCAGCTAAAGAGTGTGAATACTTACGAGGCATTATAATACCTGATTGTCATTGTTGGGAGGTAGATATGATCAAGATCCTCCGATGGAATAATGATGTTGCATAGGCTGACTCCTTCCATGCTCTTGAACTTTTTATTGGACATATTCTTTATCTAGATGACTTACAAAGACATTGAAATAAACCTTTAGAAGCCTCCGGAGAATGCTTATGATGACTTTCAAGGACCATTGAGAAATCCAGAACTAGCTAGAACCTCTCGAAGTCCCAGTTTATTCAGTTCCATTGAAAGCCTTTATAAGGTCACCAGCGTGATTAGATTCATCATACTGAGATAACCAACACTTGCAGATATCTTCATAGGAATCTTCATAGGAAATACCTTATGTATATGGGACTAAGACAGTGGGCCAAAGTCCCATATATATACTATATATATTCACATTGCCTGTAGCTATTCCAGTACTTAATGATGTTCTCATCATTATATAAATATAGCTCTGCTTTTATTAGTTTAGCATTTTCTTGTTTAGAAGAAGCAAAGAAGAATATTAATTTTGTATTGTAAGTATGCTTATTTCTGAGAAATTCTTTAATAATTGATTCACTGTTATCTGAACAGTCGCTATATGTTATTACTCCTTTGTTTATAAAAGGCACCAGTGTTATCAAAGAGTTAGACAAACTAAATTCTTCATTTTTTACTCTCATAAAACTATACACATTGTTAGAACAAGTAATTACAAAAGATTTAAGGAAGTATACTATAATTACAAATAATAAATATATAAATAATGCTAAGTTATATAAATCAAATATATACTAATAACATTTCTATATATTTTAACACCTTTGATTGTATGAAACTCATAATTATATTCTGTTATTTGATTATAGTAATGTTATTATTCGTATTATTAAAAATGTATTTATCACCTCATATTTTAATTATTATACCATCAGATTTATATTATTTAGATTTGATTAGAAATTTTTATTTAACAAATATTATAAAATACAGATTATCTGATAAATTTAAAGTAGTGGCATATACATATAAAATGTATGTTATGTGTAAAGAATATAAAATCCCAGTAGATAAAATGGATAATCAAATTAATGAAAATAACGATAGTAGTTTAAATATAATAACTTCCCCAAATTTTATAAAAAAAACAAGATTAAAAAATCCAATAATATTAAAATATTTAAAGCTATATAGAAATATTCTCTTTATGGATGCAGATTTATATTTCTTTCACAATCCTTTGAGCTTAGTTAATTATTTCCATTCTGATTCAGATTTGATGATGCCTTGTGACAATTTAAAATGCAATATTTTAAACTACGGATTTGTTCTATTAAAAAGATCAAAAAGAACTATCAAATATATAAAATAACTAATTGCTATAGAAAAGAATTGTAAATCTTATTCATGGAATAATGGAGAACAGGGTATTGCTAATAGATATATTAAAACAATTACATATTTAAAGGTTCAGAATTATAGCATTTATAAATTTATGGATGGTTATAATTTCTTTCATCTATACTCATTTAGATATTCTGAAAATCCATATAATTTAATAGGATTTCATAATGATTTTACTGTTGGTGTAGAATCAAAAATATATAGACTTAAAGAATTACAATTCTACAAGCTAGAGAGTAGAAATATAAATTTAGATGTGGATAAATTCATCTATTACAATGGTCATACAGGTTTAAATATTAAAAACACTACTACAACTCTAAATTATCTGATTTATTTATGTATTTTATCAAATAGAACTCTTATTCTTCCGCAATTTAATTGCAACAATAAAAATAGAAATTGTACATTTGTTGAACTATTTAATTTAGAATGTTTCAATAAATGCAATATAAAATATGTTGAAAATATATCCTTATTCTATGTAATTTACATTATATATTCTTAATTGTTTAGTCATACATTAATAAAATTGAATCAATAGGAAAAGAAAATCACTTATTGGTAAAACATTTGAACATCAGTCATATTTCAGATTTTGAAGAAAAACTAATAATTTTAGAAAATCTATATATTAAAAATTTTAATAAGAAATATTCATGCGTTATTCCAGATAACTATTTTCAGAAGAATTATAAATTGTGTAGATAGAATTATTTATTTGAACATATATCAAATTCATTATGCTTACTAAATATTTATTCTTTTGTATCTTTTGATTTGTAATAGTTAATTAAGTAGATATTATCTGTATACTTATTCATTCTATATAACTATTAATCAAATTTTGATAGAGTTATACAAAATTATAAAGTGTATGTATAATCGTGAATTGTAATATTATTGAATGACACTTTCTTTAATGATGATGATAGTATAATAGTAGAGCAATTATTGACATATAAGAGCTTTAATTTATTAATTAATTAATAGAATATTATACTATTTCCTTTTGAATTGTTGCTATTCTTGGTAATATTTAAGGTGTTTGGCGCCTACCCCCTAGGCAGGCACCCACCGCCAGCGCCGACCAGGCGAGCGCCTCCTGTACTTAGAGAAAATAAAAACATAATAAGTATATAATATTTAATCAGTTATGTTATTTAATATATCAAACATTTCTTTTCTATTTCATAAATAAATACATCATAATATATATTTTTGAAAATATAAAATTCCATATCTGTTTCTATTTAACAAAATAAATTAAGTCAAGCTCGAGCCTAAATTCCAAATCGTTCGAAGTATTTTAAACGCTAATTAGTTAAAATACTTTTGAGTTAATATTTTAAATGGCTACTATATTATATGTATTAATTTTGGCCAAAATTGTATAAAATTGTATAAAACCATCTTTTAGGCTAATTACTCTTCTGGGATGTTTGTTATCTTTCTAATTCGTTTAATGTCATTGTTTAGAACGAAGTCACCCAGTTTGTAAAGACATGTCATACATGCCTCACGATATCTAAAAGCATATTTATGTCTAGTGGCTTGGCTTGACATTATTTCATTCCAAATTCTTTTTGCAGCTTCTTCTAGGCTATCTAAGTCTTTGAAATTGTTATCATCTTCACAAATCTTGTGTTTTAGAGTGGCCAGACCTTTTCAATAGGATTTAAGTCTGGAGAAAACTGTGGATGTCTGATAGGTTTCCAACTGTTTCTTTGAAGATAATCTGTGGTATACCAACTTTTATGTATGCAGGCATTGTCTTATAAGAAATAACATTGTCTCTGATGGTTTACCAATGGATGCTGTTGAATTAGAGGCGGTAAAGTTTTATTTAATAATCGGCAATATCTAACTGAATTTATGCCCTTACTTACGCCATCTTTGGGTTCAAATGACTTCTGCATAACCATCAGATCAGTGAATCCATACTCTGAAAAGGCACCCCAGACCATAACACCTGCGTTTCCTTTGATCCTTTGCTTCCTAATAATAGGTTTTCCAGAGATAATCCATCCAACACTTTTAACATTTCTAAGTCTAATCATCGACTCATCTGAGAACATAATCGTCTTACAATCCAAGAATATGTTTTGAGATACTATCATTAATCTTTTTTCAACGTTCTTTTGGGTCAAGCATTTCTGAGTGTTTTGGTAGATTGAATTGTTATGCCATTAACTTGACTTCTCAAGATATAATCTCTAACAGCTTGCCCACTAATGTTAGAGTTCAAAATATTTGGCTTTCTCCCTCTTTTAAGCTTAGGTGGTGAAATACTTGATATGGCTTTGGATGTCTTCAACCCCATAATTTGTAAGTACTTCCAAATAGTACTCTTGGTTCTTGCCATTTTTAAGGCAATTTCTCCAATACTACAAGATTGATTTACCAGAGCTCTAATTTTCTCTTTTATAGACTCTGTAACAGGAGTTTTTTTGACAGTGACTTTACATGGTAGTTTTGGGGATCTCATTTGCTCTAATTAGGGAGAAAGATCTAAATAAAGGGAATGAAAATTCAGACAAAACGACTATTTTTATTGAAATCGTTCGATTTTTGTTTTTTCGATTTTTAATTATGAAATAGTTATTTGATCAGTCTATAATTAAAATTTTGTTAATTACCTATAAGGTAGCAATAGATTTATGATATAAAAATCAATAGATAAAGAGACATTTCATAAAGTGAGAAATAAAAATTAAAAAAAATACAACAGCAGTTTAGTTTTTTTTATTATTTTTGGTTATATTTTTTTTTGGCTGAATTATTGATAGTTTTCTTTTATTTTATAAAAACTCTATCAAGTCAAGCTTGTAAATAGTACAAAAAAATAAAGACAATACATATGTATAGTATAAAAAGAGAATGGGATGGTCAAGCCAAACCCATTTTTGATTCTACTATTACATATAAAATGCATGTTATGTGTAAAGAATATAAAATCCCAGTAGATAAAATGGACAATCAAATTAATGAAAATAACGATAGTAGTTTAAATATAATAACTTTCCCAAATTTTATAAAAAATAAAAGATTAAAGTTCAGGCTCTACGATCAGTCTCCGCGATTCTATTAAAAGCCCTTTCAAGGTCACTAGCGTAGCCAAGAGAGTCCAGAGCATGTTTAGATTCATCATCTTGAGGTAACTAACACTTGAATGTACCTTCTAGAAATCCCAGTAGGAGATAGTCCCATAGGATATATTAATGTTCATATAAATAAGAAAATAAAATAAAGTTGAAGTTTTATATATATTTATTATTTCTGTTTTCAATTACATTTTACTATAGTATAAATAATAAATACAAAAGAAAATGTTTTAATATTGCTCATGGCTGCGGAGTGATAGATACAATTAAATATACTAATTCTTTAGAAGCATTTATTAAATCATATTCTTATGGTTTTATAAACATTGAAATTGATATGTTATCAACAAAAGATGGACATATAGTAGGAGCACATGATTGGAATAGGTTTAAGACATCTTAATAGCTGCTACCATGTCACTGGCGCTATCGCTTGTTGCCGTTATTATTTTGTCATCTAATACAGTATTTTGTAAATTGTTTAGTATAATTAATGTAGTTTCAGACTTTTTATTATCTACTTGTTTTGTATATATTAAATATGATGTAATATTCATATCCTTCATGAAGTCCACAAAAATAGCTAAGTAGTTTGTCCTTTTACCTTTCCAATGGTCCATTTGAATATTCACAAATTTAGTGTTTTCTATGTCGCATTCCATTTTCTTTTTTATTAACGATATAATTGAATCGGTCGTATCTGATATTTACTTATATGTAGGTAATTTTATATGTAATGTATCAAAAAAACTACTGAACCCATATCCATCTCCAAATCGCAAAGGTCGACAATCTATGTGTAACGCTGCCACGTATTGGTAAAGAATTTTTCTATTGATATTGCTGAATGTTGGTATTGTTGTCTGATTAAAGTGTTGGATTAAATTTTTGTTTTTAATACACTCTTCACTAAATTTATGTTTCTTCATTAGATGGCTTTTTAAGTGTGATGTGTTTGAATCCTTTTGTCTACCTAATTATATCTATTATAAAATAAATACCAATATTGACGTTAAAATTGCATAGGATGTGTTGTTCCCCGTTGAGTACAACTCCCCGTTGAGCGATTAGAGACTTTAGAAACAAACTAAATGCATATTCTTACTTATTTTGATGAAAAATTGTTACTTTTGTGCTTGCTTTGTCATATAACCTATGTCTGCAAGATACTTTTTTGATAATTTTAATATTGTATATATGAAACGCATTTATTTTTATGTTTCGTTTTAGTGTTTCATTCACTACTACAGACTAAAATACATTAACTGAGATGATTAGAATACTTAGATTGTGATTTGAAGACGCTTAAAAACCAAACAATGAAAATATATACAAGCCTCACTCAAGCCAACTTTTTACATTTCTTTTTAGACAGTAATATATTATCGTTCAATAATTCTAATCGCCTCAGTTAATGTATTTTAGTCTGTAGTAATGAATGAAACACTAAAACGAAACATAAAAATAAATGCGTTTCATATATACAATATTAAAATTATCAAAAAAGTATCTTGCAGACATAGGTTATATGACAAAGCAAGCACAAAAGTAACAATTTTTCATCAAAATAAGTAAGAATATGCATTTAGTTTGTTTCTAAAGTCTCTAATCGCTCAACGGGGAGTTGTACTCAACGGGGAACAACAGGATGCATTTTCTTTTATATACAATACCATCTCTAAATTTTGGTCCAAATAATATAGCAGATTGACAAAGAAAACTCATAAAAAAGATAAAGATTATTTTTTGATAATTATTTTTTTATAGTTACATTATATAGCAATTTCAATACATTTTTATACTTTAAATCACTCCCCCTTCACTTTTTATTTTTTTTATTTTTTTATGAAACCCAGCGCCTGCCTGCACCACGGCAACGTAGAAATATCGTAGAACTAGCGCCTTTTTAGCACCTTAGTAATATTTTTCTAAAATGTCTATCATATCTTTCTATTAACTTTACCAAAATAAGATGGCTTAGCAATAAAGCTTGTCTTCTAAAGTTATTATTCATCATTACAAAATTATTTTCACAATTTTTAAGGCATATACTCCAAGATAAACTAAGGAGAATTACAATGCCATAATGGATCTAAAGTAAAATTATTCCATATAACATCTCTAAAATGTTCAAATACACATGTATTTTGATACGAATATATTTTAGTTATATATTTTTAAGTAGTTATACTTCATATTGAATGTTTTCTTATTATTGTTCATTTCTAGTTATAATCAAATAAAACAGTCAACATCTATTACAGACAAATAAGTGTGAAAAAATATAATCTATTTATTTACTAGATTTCTTCTGCTTTTTCCCTTTTCTATGTTTATCTTTACTCAATTCATTATTCTTTTCTTGTTTTTTCAACATCTTTTCTCTCTTTCTCATTTTATTCTTTCCTTTATTCTTCATAGATTTTGCATTATCAGAAAATAAACTATCTGTTATTTTAGATTCATCTGCTTTTTCAGTTTTTTCATTTTCTTCTTCTTCTTCTTCTTCTTCTTTTTCATCTTCATTTTTCTTTTCTTCTCTCACTCCATTTGCATATTTTCTAAATTTAGCTACAAAAAATCCATCTGTATTGTGAGTCTATAAATTAAAAAATATAAAATTTTATAATATATATATATACATGTGGATAGAATCTTCTAGTTAAATTCAATGATTCATGAAAATGATGTGATTGATATTTCGTTAATCCATTATTTCCAAATGGTAATTCAGTATCAATTAACTTCACAAATCTTTTTCTCAATGCATAATTCACTACCATTTCATTTTCTTGTACTGATATTGAACAAGTGGAATATACAATAATACCACCTGTTTTACTATTACAATCAACACTGTCTATTGCAGATAGAATTAATTTCTTTTGTATTACACTGTTCTTTATTACATCTTCAGTTGTTCTTGTGGCTTTGATTGTACTATCTCTAGATATAACTCCTAAACCTGAACATGGAGCATCTAATAATACTCGATCAAAACCACTGAGTAGTTTGGGGAAATCTGTACCATTTTGATTGACTATTATACAATTTTGAACTCCTAATCTATAAAATATTAAAAACATGAAAGAAAAAATGAAATATATATATAATCTCTCAAATTCTAAAAGAAAAATATCGACATATAGGGTGATTCAGACCCGAAAGATGTGTGTTTGAATATTACATCATTGAGATTATTATAATATTATATATATATATATATACCTTGATAGATTAGCAGTAGTTGCTTTTAATCTTTCCAATTTCAAATCATTGGCAATCAATGTTCCTGTATTCTTCATTAATTGTGCAATATAGGAAGTCTTACCACCTGGAGCTGAACACATATCCAATACTCTTTCATTTGGCTATAAAAATAAATAAATAAATGAAATAATAATAATAATAATAATATATTATATGATAAATAATCTCTCAAATTCTAAAAGAAAAATATCGACATATAGGTGATTCAGACCCGAAAGATGTGTGTTTGAATATACATCATTGAGATAATAATAATAATAATATTATATATATATATATATATATATATATATTATTATAATATACTTGTGGTTGTAAAGCCATTACTGGCAAAAATGAAGCAGCAGATTGTAGCATATAATGTCCAGCTAAATATTCTGGAGTTGCACCAATACTTATTGGTGTTTCATATATAATTAGTCCAACTTTAGACCATTCACCAACTGGATCACAATTTATACCTCTTTGAATAAGATTCTGTGCTAATACCTTTCTTCTTGTTTTTAATGTGTTTGTACGTATAACAACTGGTCTTTCTGTCTCCATTGCTTCTAAAAAGTTGAATAATTCTGAGGGACTAAATAAGGGGATTAATATATTGTCTATTAAGTCTTCATTATAACCATAATATATTTGAACATCTTTAGATAGTTGTTGAATAAATTCTGAACGACTTTTCTCTGACTTTTTGAGTAATTCTTTATCACTTAATACTTGTACAGTATCTTGTATTCTTTCTTTTAGTTTTTGATAATCTAATGTAGAAGCAGCATTTAATAAATCTTCATCTTTAGTTAACTCAGTTCTATATAAACATAAATATATTTTAAATTAGTAAAAATTATAAATATAAATCTCTCAAATTCTAAAAGAAAAATATCGACACATAGGTAATTCAGACCCGAAAGATGTGTGTTTGAATATTACATCATTGAGATTATTATCATATTATATTAATATATATTATAAATACAATTTCATATCAGTTTCTGCATCTTCTTGCTTTGATTCTTCATGTGCATGTATATGTCCTTCTTCATCCTCATCATCCTCATTTTCACTTTCTTCTTCACTTTCTTCACCTTCTGACTCTTTTTCTTCATCATCTTCTTTTTCTTCGTCATCTGATTCTCCAAAACTAATAAATATAATAAATATATATATATAATACATCTGTTTCTTAGATTTTGGATTGAATGTAACTTCTCCATCACTATCATCTTTGAATAATCTGTTTTCAATATCTTCTTCATCTTCACCTTCAGAAAATAGTTGTTCCTCATTATCCTCTGAATTTGCACCATTATCGGAACTTTCTTCATTATCACTCATCTTTATGTTATTTACTTCTGTTTCTTCCATTTCTGAATCATTTGCCTCTTCTTCTGAATCTGGTATCTGTTCTTTATTAATTCTTTGTTTTTTACTTGGACTTTCTTCTTCTGTTGTACTGTTCTGTATAGTCTGATTATTCTTTCTCTTCTTATTCTTCCCCATTTAAATAAATGACATGCAAATATTTGGCTTGAATTCAAATCAATTAACAAAAGTAAATTGTATTTTCTTAAAAATGTGTATATAGACTAATCGGCCCTTTTATAACAGTCTTAATTATGTAATTTCAAATAATAGTAGAAAAATGCAAAGTCTAAAGAGAAAAATAACTAATAAAATTGTGAATTATTCTATATCCTCTATTAATATGAAATGTGTGATATATTTTATCGAAAACATTAAAAATATCAGCATTATAACAAATGATAATATTTTACCATTTCATATAATAGGTTATTCCAATTCTACACTGACACTTCAATTTATATCGAAGAATAGAGAAGAAAAACAACAAATGCTAGACAATCTAATCATTAGTAGTATAATTGGAATATCAATAGAAGAGTTGCTGAATTTATTAACAAAAGACTATAAACCCAAAGGCATTTTTGAAGAAGAAGAAACTCTCATTCAAGATAATATAATACAACAAAAATGGCAAAATGATATGATATTAAAGTTCTTATTAATAGATAATCATTATTATTATGTTTCTTATCATCCTTTAGAATTGTCAATAATAGAAACAATCAATATAACAGTAGAAGAATATATAAATAAGAATAATAAAAGTATAAGATTCTGGAATTGTATAACTATCATTGTTGTTTATAAAATAGATAGAATTGGAGATATAGGGTTAGAGTATTTAAGTATGAAATTTATTTTAATGAGTAATTTAATAAAGCTTAATTTAAATGGTATATATATGTATATATTATAATGATTATAGCAAGTGGAATAAACAATTTAGGATTATCCTATTTATCAAACTCATTAAAATATATTGCACACCTTCAAGAATTATGGTTTCATTGTAATAACATTACTTATAATGGAATAAAATCATTATCAGAGAATCTTCATTATATAAATAACTTGAATAAATTGGGAATGAATAGAAATTATATAAGTGATAATGGTTTAATTTATTTATGTAAATATTTAAGGGATATTCCTAACCTTATTCATCTTGATATAGGATGTATTAATTATGTTTATTATGTTTTTGTATAGATAATTGTATAAAAGAAGATGGAATTAAAGAATTGTGTAATAGTTTAAATTATATATCAAAATTAAAGAAATTAAATCTAAGAGAGAATAGAATCTATGATTTATGTAATAATATACTGATGGAAAAGTTGAAATTATGTCCAGAATTGGAATATTTAGATATAGAAGGTGAAAATATGCCTAATGAAGAAATTTATGAGAGAATTAAGAAGAATCATACAAATAATCTTTTAAATATTGTAAAATTAAAAGTAAATTAAATTCATTTTCATTATGTTATTCTTTTTAAAAAAAGATAAAACACTAATAAACAATTATTTAAAATTAAACTACTATTCAACTAATCTACAAAAAATAACATTATGATTAAAATAAAAATAACACTCTCTATTATTCTTCTTCCTCAATTGTACCAGGAATTGTTATCTCTTTTCCTCTCTTACTAATGCAAGTAGATGCACTTTGTTCCTTTTTAATCACTTTCTTATTATAATATGCATTTACACTTTCATCACTTTTTTCATGTCTACCTAATGGTGAAAGTGGTGATCTTTGAGGTGAAGGTCTCTTTTTATTATAATTTATTTCTTCTACATTATTATCACCATTATTATTTGTATTTGTATTTCCATTTCCATTATATGAAGAAGAGGATGATGATGATATTATTACTCTAGCACGAGTAGCAGGTATATAATAATTTGAACTATTACTTTCACTACCATCCTTATTACTACTTAATCCACTTATATCACCAAATGAATAAGGCTCGAACTTCATCGAGCTATAAGTACTTCCTATCCTTCTTAAAGCTACGATTCGTGGATCTTTTAATTCTTTGTATGGTATCGGATGGTATCTTACTTTAAAATAACTTAATATATCGTTCATATAATCATTTATGTTATTCATTTGTACTTCATAGTCATGTTTGTAAGGATTTGTTCCACCGAATATTTCGCGGTATAATTTACGACAGAATGGTTCCGTTGGACTTTCTCCACAATGAGTATCTCGATATTTCCAAATTTCAACCATTTCTAATTTTCGTCTTTTGATTGCTTTCCATCTGTCGTATCCGAGTGTACATTCACATAATCTCTTTTGAAGAGATACTAGTGATCTGAAAAAGGAGATATCGGTTGTTATAAAATGCATCATACTTGAAAATGAATAATAACCGTTTGAATTTGGAGTTAACATCGTTAGTTTTTTCTCTTCGTATTTTTTAGCATCTTTTAGCCTGCCTATACAGCTAATCAAAGTATCTACATCTTCAATGTGTATATGGTTTAAATCACGCATATCTAATATACAGAGCATTATATCTATTGTAATATATATAAATAGAACTACAATACATTTTATTATAAAATCTGAAGAGCAAACACAAAAAATGAGTAACAATTGGATGAAATCATTGAAATTGACACATTCATAGAAGGGAAAAATATGTTTTGATAAATGATTCTTTTGTATATTAGCCCATCGCATAAAAATGTCTTTTTCAATGATTTTATTATTTTGTCTAGGAATAAAAAATATAATGCCATACATGTGTATTATATGTGTAAATAAATCTTCTAATTCTAGAGCTTCTGATCTATCCACTAAGAAGAATAAATACTTTAGTATACAGAAGCATAATTCAGCCAGTTTAAGTGAAATTTCATCTAAAAAATAAACATTAAGCTGATTATCAGACATAACTACAAAAATGAATTTCAAACCAAGCTTTTTAATCAATTAATCGTTACGTTTCAAAAGAATGAAGAATACCGTATTAGTACTTCATTCTACTGATAATTCAATAACATTTATCGTGTGAACATGACTTACAAAAAGCAAAAAGTGTAATAGAAATATGAATATCATGTTTAAAAATAAGTGACATAATTTAATTTATAACATCTTTAATCTTGCTTCTTCTCTTCTGACTTGGTATTTTTAATTTCTTCTAACTTATTTCTGAACTTCCTTGTTATGGAGACTTGATCTTCTAAGTATTCTATATAACAATCCATCACTTCAGTAGAAGTATCATTATTAATTGTAATAGAAGGAGGTAGCAAATTAGCTGTAATTGAATTACCTTGTTGATTTGTTTGAAATTGATTAGCTCCAGAGAATGACATTTGTGATAAAAATGGAAAAAATGGAAAAGGGGGAGGCACAGGTGGAACTGGAGTGTTAATTTGAGAAGATCGAGTTGTTGTTGTATTACTATTATTGGATATATTGTTGTTGTTGGTATTGGTAGTTAAACTAGGTTGAGGTGCAGGAGAAGCAGTAGGGAATGTCACTGGAGGTGGCTGTTGTTGTTGTTGATTATTATTATTATTATTATTTGGTGTTAAAGTTGGTGTTGGTGTATTTAAAGTGTTAGTAGTATTAGCAGTTGTTGTTGTTGATGTAGTTGATGATGATGTAATAGGAGGAGGTGATGGAGTTACATTATTATTATTATGAAGTTGTTGTACTGGTTGTTGAACAGGAGGTTGTTGTTGTTGCTGCTGCTGTTGTTGTTGTTGTTGTTGTTGTTGTTGTACTGGTTGTTGTTGTTGTTGAGGTGGTGGATTATTCAATATTTCACTTCTACACATTGGACATATTTGTTGTTGTGATAACCAATCTTGCAAACATCTGAAATGGAATATATGACCACATGGTAACTTCTTACCACTTCTCATATCTTCTCGACATATCACACATCTACCATCCGAATGTTGGTTTATCTCTTCAATAGTTGCATCTGGGAAACGGTTATTCAATTCACTTAGAGCTCTTCTGTACTGATAGTAATTAATGATTCTGTTGTATAATCCTCGACCAGTCATTATTAATTCTCTTAAAATATAGAAAGGTAATGTAAATCCTGATTTTGTATATAGTAACCAATAGAATGCTGCAAAAAGTGCTAATGTTATAATATCATTGAAAAATTCTACTATAAATACAAATGTTTGTTTATTTGGCCAATTTCCATCCAATTGATGATCTCTTATAAATATCACATATTTACATAAGGTAAGAAAGACATTACTGGATAAAATTGCGAATTCAAAACCAACATAGGAAGTTATGTTGAGTTGAAATCCTTCTGTCATTGCTGGATATATTACTGCATATAATACACAGTTATCTATGAAACTAAGTGATACAATTACAAATAAAAAACGAAGATGTTGGAATAAACTAACTGCAGGTTGTTGTTCCATTGACTCTAATCTGGATTCACATATCCAATGGAATGATTGCGCTAATAAGAGTAAAACAAACATGAAATATGTTTTACCACTTCCTCTTTCTGGAAACATAGTCATAGCTATTGCTGTCTCTATTACTGAGTATCTAAAAATAAATAAATAAATAATGTATGTAAATACTGCATATTTGTTACCCAATCTTCATATTCTAGATCTGTCAGTTTTCCAAAGAGTATTTTTTTCAATGATATAGCGAACATCCATACAGAACAAAAGGCAAAGTTACATAACACCATTAAAGAAAAACCTGAATTTGTGAGGTGCATAACAGTTGTATAGAACTGTTGATTAATACCATATGAATATAATATCGTTCCAATTGTTACAATCAGTGTTAAAGCTGTGTAAGAGTAGATAGAAATCATTTTATAAAAAAGAAAAATATTCAAGCTTTTAAGTTTGATTATTCATTTTTTAAAAATCATTTTTTAGCAGTTGGTCAATCAATATGACATTCATACCTTGTCAGTATGCTTTAGATCTAGTCAAAGAAATAAAAAGAACAAACACAATTCCTCTATTTTCAGTATTTACATTCAATTTGATAGAAACATAGGATGAAAATATAAGGCATGTATCGGAAGAAATATTGGCATTGGTACAAGCTAATGAAGAAATTTTAAAGTATGTATACAATTTTGAATAGTGTTTTTTGTAGTGCTCCATCCTTTAATGAAAATGATTCAACCCATGTTGCTACAATCAGCGTAAATCATGAAATAATAGAAAGAAATAAAAGATGTGCTTTAGCTTACTTGTATTATTATAAATTATATATCACTATATATTATATAATGTTTAGAAATACACGTAAAGATAGAATAGCGAATATTAGATGGGAAATTGGAAGTATTAGCATTCCTTCTCAAATAGCTACTAATTTAAATACTGATGAAAAAATATTCTTCAATGAATATTGTGATAATTTAAGCGAATATATGTCTAAAGTTGGATTGGATATATCTGCAGTATAATTAATAATGTTTTTATATGAATTTATCTTCTTAGAATCGACAACCTCCAAAGAATGTATATACGAGTGTGAGAGTGTTAGAAGAGTGTGGTACTATAATGACAGATACTGGAAGTATATATCTTGAAAAGAATACTTGTCATAATCTTAAGAGATCTGATGTTGAACATTTAATTCGGCAAGGATATCTTCAAGAGTTAGATAGTTAATTAATATTGTTCTTTGTTTGTGAGATTTTCTATTTTATATATGAAAATATAAAGGTTGTTGATTAGCTAATTATAATTATAAAAATAACTGAGCTGAATAGATTATACTTTTCTCTTTACGTTAAAACATATAAACACTGGACTAAATGGGAAGTAGAATATAAAGATGATGATTGTATTATTCTTCATATACCCATCAATATCTAAGAGAAGATACAAAAGTGTTTGAAAGACCATGATTGGACAGTGAATGATTTTATGATGAAATGGTTATTGCAAAAGAATTACTTCCCTTATGAATATGTAGAGCATGTGGATAAATTATACAATAAAAAAGAGTTCTTACCAAGAGAATCATTAAAGTCTAAATTGAAACAGGAAGAAGAAATTCCGCAATATATCTATAACTCTTGTCAAGCACTATGGAAGTTATTGGAGATGAATGATCAAATAAAATATAACTTGTTCTATCTTACAATGGATGTATTAACTCTAACAAGTGTGTTTGATCATTTCAGAAATGTAATATTCAATCATTTCATATTGGATCCATGTTGGCATATTACTTGTTCAAGGTTTAACATGGTATATATTTCTTAGAAGGTGTAATATCAAGATTGAGTTATTAACTAATCAAGACAAGTATAATTTCATCCGTAAATAATATTAGTTATCTTAGAGATATTTTTCAATCAATAAATATATTTATCACAGATTATATAAAATATAATTTCGTTAATCCTTGCAAGAGAAAATATACTGATATCACACTTTTAAATAAAACATAAATAGTAAATGATATACTTATTGAAGAAACAACCATAGAAAAGATTAGCACAGAAAATTAAATATCTAGTTCCTTCTTAACGTAATTCATCAAAAAAAGAGAAGAAAATCTAAATACCCAGAATTAGTAAATCATCTATATAATTGGTTTATAACTGCATATAATATGTACCTAATAACTCATATTCCTATAAACTCATCAATACTATTAATTAAAACACTTAAATTAGTAGCAGACTACATTCCTATTCCAAAACTCAGTGAACACTTAATTCAAAATTTTATGGATAGAAAGAGACTGTTTTCAACCTCTAAACAATGTGAAGTTTCATCTGCACCACATACAAATATTACTGATTTATGGGAAAAATTGAATAAATATTGTTGTTCCCCGTTGAGTACAACTCCCCGTTGAGCGATTAGAGACTTTAGAAACAAATTAACTGCAAATTCTTACTTATTTTGATGAATAATTGTTACTTTTATACTTACTTTGTCATATAACCGATGTCTGCAAGATACTTTTTTGATAATTTTAGTATTGTATATATGAAACGCATTTATATTTATTTTTCGTTTTAGTTTTTCATTCACTACTACAGACTAAAATACATTAACTGAGACGATTAGAATTATTGAACGATAATATATTACTGTCTAAAAAGAAATGTAAAAAGTTGGCTTGAGTGAGGCTTGTATATATTTTCATTTTTTGGTTTTTAAGAGTCTTCAAATTACAATCTAAGTATTCTAATCATCTCAGTTAATGTATTTTAGTCTGTAGTAGTGAATGAAAAACTAAAACGAAAAATAAATATAAATGCGTTTCATATATACAATACTAAAATTATCAAAAAAGTATCTTGCAGACATCGGTTATATGACAAAGTAAGTATAAAAGTAACAATTATTCATCAAAATAAGTAAGAATTTGCAGATAATTTGTTTCTAAAGTCTCTAATCGCTCAACGGGGAGTTGTACTCAACGGGGAACAACAAATATCCTATTGAATGTGTATCTAATATGGACGAAACTGGACTATTTTACATAGTTTTGCCTAATACATATGTTGTTCCAGAATTAAATAGACAAAATAGACTTGTTGTCGTCCAGGAAGTAATTTCGGCCAGGAAGAAAAATCTATAAGGTACTTGTTGTGCGCCGTTGAGCCGCTCTCATCATGTAATTACTTTTAAAACAAACTAATATCATTTTTATTTTAGTTATAAAGAGTTATTTACAAATATATAGTTAGTTTGTCATATGACCTACATCTGCGATATACTTATTTATTAACTTCATTATTCTCAATATTAAACTAATTATTTTATATTTTCTATTTTAATGTATCAGTCACTGCTATAGTCTAAAATTCATTATTTGATATGAATAGAATTCACTATTTTTAATGTTAAGCTAGCGAAAAAAGAAAAAAGAAAAAATAAGTTCAAGCCTCGCTCAAGCCAGCTTTTTAATTTCTTTTTCAAATAAGTTGTTATTAAAATTATTGTAATTTATTCATATCAGATAATGTATTTTAGACTGTAGCAGTGACTGATACATTAAAATAGAAAATATAAAATAATTAGTTTAATATTGAGAATAATGAAGTTAATAAATAAGTATATCGCAGATGTAGGTCATGTCGCGCGCGATAAAGAAATTTGCGCGGTAAAGGAAGTAATAAGTTTCCATTAAAGTGAATATGTTAATACTTATTTGGAAGGCCGAGTAAATATAAATATAACATTATTTTGTCTAATAAATTACATATGTTGAAATTGTCATCAAGTTTTCAATAAGATTTATATCATCTATTATTAATCTTTGTAATTATTTTATTGGTTAAATCGCTAGAATATATTAATATATATGTCTTATTAACATATTGATATATATATAGTACCCTTTAAAAAAATATTAAAGAAAAAAGAAAATATGCTCAAGCCTTCTTCAAGCCAATATTTTATTTTTTATTTCAAACCATCGTAACATCGATTTTGTTTAATCTTTTCATCAAAGAATTGTTTATTTCAATTTCTTTCAGTGATATATGCAATAAAAATAATGTTAAATGATAGAAATAATTAAGATGGATATGAAGTGAATATTTATGAATAATTGAACATAACTATTGTATATGACTGTTATAAGACAAAATGATTATATATTCATGCATAGCGTAATGACATTAACAATTATATTATATTAGATCTAAATATAAACAATTACTTCCTTTATCGCTCAAATTTCTTTATCGCGCACGACAGGTCATATGACAAACTAACTATATATTTGTAAATAACTCTTTATAACTAAGATAAAAATGATATTAGTTTGTTTTAAAAGTAATTGTATTATGAGAGCGCTCAACGGCACACAACAGTACTTACAATTAATTAATATGATATTATTATTACATAAAGAGAGTTATTTACAAATATATATAAAGAATGACAATTTGAAAATAAACCAGTATCAAATCCATGGTTTTACTTCGTGGCGAATTTGATGAAAATCATTCGCCATTTAATGCTAAGAAGGATAAATCCAATGAAATTTGGTATAGTAACTACGGGAAGTTTGGGTTTAGACGCGTGTTCAAAATTTGAACTCGCCTAATCTAGTTAGAGTTTGACTCTAATATTTTATATTACTTGACTATAATTGCTTAATTAAGAGATTCTGAGAAGATGGTAGGGATAGCACAACTTTTTTTTGGTCTAATTTCACGATCTTTTAATGATTTGAGCATTTTTAATCCCAACCTATTGTACATAATAACTGTACACAGGATCTCCAGTTTTCTTATTAAATATCTTACTATTAGATGAGAATGCTCAAAATATAATGTGTGATAACACAAGCTCAGCTTGAATATTTTTTTATATTTTATAAAATTTGAGCACCTGCCTCCTATAGGAAGCTAGGGCTTATTTTTGTTAATTAATTAATAAATACTATTATTTTTTAAACTGTTTGACTTATTTACTATCTGAATAACTATCTTAAGCTCTATTTCAATCGTTTATCCAATAAAAACAATTTAACTAAGTCATTAAGACATATTTATTTATAACTAACTAATAATTGAACATTTTTCTTAAAATACAAATCATTCAACTAAATTTTGGCAATCTTGTATCTATTCGAGGAAGTCAACATATTTTACATTTCCATAGCTTCTATTATTGTTAAATTATCACCTTCTTGAACATAATTTACTTACATTTATTAAACTACTAGCCATTGGATAAGTTAAGAATTTAGAATCATCTACTTCTCGTTTTATAATCATGAATTTTGATAATTTGCTTTCTAAAGCATTTCTTATACCTACAAAGAAGTTATCTCTATTGAATTGTAATTGATATACTTCTACTAATCTTTTCATATATTATAAAGCTACTTCTTTTATATTCAATTTACCTCTCACGATTTAGCTTTGAATATCTAGCTTTTACAACCATTCTTTGAAATTTCTCAGGTGTAAGAAGACCTTTATCATTTGTAATTGTGATCTTATTAAAAAATTAAATATTTCGTTTTCTTTCATTATCTCTTTATTAAATTCATTCAAACTCAATCGTTTTAAACTCATTCCAATAATAATCATCACTAGTAAATTTATCTAAACGTTAATTCTACCTATTGTTAATCTTGAACTAGTTATTGTAGATAAATTGTAACTGAACCAGGAACATCAATAGGTCAATAGAAAAAACTAGCATCAACTATCAATAACTGAGCATATAAATAAGCAAATTTAAATATTCACAATTATTCTTCTTTTGATGAATGCTTTGTTGGGAATGTTTAAACTAACAAACATAATTCATAGGTAATTGAACATTTCCAAATGCAGAAGCAACTGGGATATACTTTAAATACTTACAATTTGAACAACGAATTGCGACTTTGATGGCTTTTGGTCTTTAAAGAGATGCACTGATTATAAGTCCTGATATACTGACTAGCTTGTTCACATGATTTGCCTATTATATATGTACATTTAACTCATTTTCTACTACCCTTTGAGCTGCAATTTCAAACTATTGATAAGTAATAATAATTGTTTAATGTACTTGTGGTAAATAACAATTTGTCTCTCTTTGTAATACATCAAGTAAAACATTGTTGAATATTCCTAGATGAACTAAATTAATTTCTACAAAATATTCACCTCTGTTGAAATTTTCCAATAATGATTTTCTAATGATAAGAATAATCAATATATTTATATATACCTGTAGATATAAATATTGTTTTCACTATAATCTCTTTAAAACTCTTGAAACTTTGTTTGAGCTTGTAAAGGTTCTAAAGCAGACGATTCACCATTAAAAATCTTTCATAAAGATAACAAGCCTTCAAACTTTTTACCACTTTGTTTATTAATATTTCTTGAATTTAAAATTCTGGAAAGAAAATAACGGGATGTACGGGTTCTAGCCCTGTAGTAGTTCCAAATATTTTTGAATCTGAGGTAGAAATAAAAACAGTGAAGTTAAATATACATGAAAAAGCTTTTAAAAACCAAAATGGTGGAAGTCAACAGAATTCATCTCGAAACCAACCATTGTCATCTAATAATATAATAAAACCTTCAGTTAGACCAATTGGTCAATCTGTTGTAGGTGGTAGGCATACACATCAATCAATAGGATCAGTTGGTATGTCTTATTGTTCTGAAGAGTGTGATAATCCTGAAGTTTATGATTGGCTTACAAACGAATCACCTCGAAATTCCACAACCTCTCATGAAAGAGAAGCTCGAAAAAATGTCAAAAAGCATAGTACAATACTTGTGATATAAGTGAAAATATTCATGCAAAATTAAAACGTCATGTAACAATCGATAAGCCTATGGAGCAAACTAATTTATTAAAGTTACAAGTAGATCAAAGTGGTAATGGACATATCAATCAATATAAAATAATAAAGAAATTAGTTGAATTATGTGAAGATCCATCAAAGAATCAATATGCAATAAAAATATTAAACAAATCAATTAAAACAGGTAGTATAAGTCCATTGAGTGATATTTGGGCAATGGGAATTTCACTATAATATAGGAATGTGTGCTTGTTAAAGTAATAATTGAGACTTGTTTATTGAACAGAAAAGAAATTATAGTGATTTAAAAAGGTTTTTTGAAGAGATGATTTAACAAAGTAAAAGTTATACAAAGTAAAAGAATTAGCTTTTGAATATATGAAAGGATTAATAGAAGTTAATTAATTACAATTAATATCAAAATTTCAGTTAATAATACTCAAGTATTTAGTACATACAGTGATTAACAACTCGATGTGTTAATTCAAGTGTTTGAAGGTGAAGAATCTATGACAATATATAATAACTAATAATGCTTTGAATGTAAGTGTTGTAAAAGAGAGTATTGGTAAAGCTAATAAGATCACAATTACAAATGATAAAGGTCTTCTTACACCTGAGAAATTTTAAAGAATGGTTGTAAAAGAAGTAGCTTTATAATATATGAAAAGATTAGTAGAAGTATATCAATTACAATTCAATAGAGATAACTTCTTTGTAGGTATAAGAAATGCTTTAGAAAGCAAATTATCAAAATTCATGATTATAAAACGAGAAGTAGATGATTCTAAATTCTTAACTTATCCAATGGCTAGTAGTTTAATAAATGTAAGTAAATTATGTTCAAGAAGGTGATAATTTAACAATAATAGAAGCTATGGAAATGTAAAATATGTTGACTTCCTCGAATAGATACAAGATTGCCAAAATTTAGTTGAATGATTTGTATTTTAAGAAAAATGTTCAATTATTAGTTAGTTATAAATAAATATGTCTTAATGACTTAGTTAAATTGTTTTTATGGGATAAACGATTGAAATAGAGCTTAAGATAGTTATTCAGATAGTAAATAAGTCAAACAGTTTAAAAAATAATAGTATTTATTAATTAATTAACAAAAATAAGCCCTAGCTTCCTATAGGAGGCAGGTGCTCAAATTTTATAAAATATAAAAAAATATTCAAGCTGAGCTTGTGTTATCACACATTATATTTTGAGCATTCTCATCTAATAGTAAGATATTTAATAAGAAAACTGGAGATCCTGTGTACAGTTATTATGTACAATAGGTTGGGATTAAAAATGCTCAAATCATTAAAAGATCGTGAAATTAGACCAAAAAAAAGTTGTGCTATCCCTACCATCTTCTCAGAATCTCTTAATTAAGCAATTATAGTCAAGTAATATAAAATATTAGAGTCAAACTCTAACTAGATTAGGCGAGTTCAAATTTTGAACACGCGTCTAAACCCAAACTTCCCAGTAACTGCGCATTATATGATCTATAAAAATTAACAATATGATTTAAAAGAATGTCCACTTTATCTACAATAACATCTAAATATGTGTGATTTAATTGCTTAAACTAATGTATTTTTAAAAATAGAATTATAATTGTTTTCAATATGTTGGAATAAAGTTCAAAAAAATATATATCGCAGATGTAGCTTATATGACAAAGTAAGATTATATTTGCATATAACTCGCCATCAAACCACATGCTATCATTTTAGAATTGAAAAAAGTCTTCTTAACGCTCAACGGCGCATTTAGCTCAAAGGCGCACAACAATAATAAACGAAAACCCTCTTAAAACCCCATCTTCAATCTATTGAGCATGTGCTTAATTTACAACTTTTCCTATTTTGTTTATTCATTAAAAATACATATATGTGGAATATAACACAAATCAGATTTTGATGTTCTGGCTGTATACATTGATTTATTTTTCATTTATATTGTAAATAAAACATCAACAACATAATAAATGTGTGAAGCATAAAATTACAACAGAAAACTTCAAAAATATTACATAATTCATTAAATGTTGTTGTGCGCCTTTTGTCATAGTTGGCCGTTTGTCTACCAGACACTTTAAAAACAAACTAAATGTATATTCTTACTTGTCTTGATGAAAAATCGTTACTTTTATACTTACTTTGTTATATGACCTACCTCTGCAGTGTACTTTTTTGTTAATATAAATAGTTTGAATATTTGCGCCGTTTGTTTTCTAGAAATTTTTGAAGCAAACTGAATTCATATTTAGCTAATATAGACTAAAATACATTAGCTGAAATGATTAGAATATAATAATTATTAAATCTTCCTATATAAAAAAAGAAATGCAAAATATAGGCTTGAGAGAGGCTTGATTCTATATTTTCTTTTTTCATTTTAAATGTCTTATGATCAACATTAAGTTGTTCTAATCATTTTAACTAATGTATTTTAGTCTATATTAGTTAAATATACATTTAGTTTGCTTCAAAAATTTCTAGAAAACAAACGGCGCAAATATTCAAACTATTTATATTAACAAAAAAGTACACTGCAGAGGTAGGTCATATAACAAAGTAAGTATAAAAGTAACGATTTTTCATCAAGACAAGTAAGAATATACATTTAGTTTGTTTTTAAAGTGTCTGGTAGACAAACGGCCAACTATGACAAACGGCGCACAACAAATGTTCTTTCCATTCTTTATATTCTCTATCTTTTATATTTTCATAAACTATAGGTAAATGAATATCTTGTGTTATTCTTTACACACTATCTAACAAACTGCTGTTATAACTATAGTTTATTAAAATATACCACATCTCGTTATATATAACGAGATAATTAAAATACAAAAAATAAAGCAATTTTATTGGTTATACTTGGAGCAATTTGATTGGCTGTTTCATTCAATTTATTTTATGTTTATATTTCAATTGTCAGTCAAATTGATGTATTTATTATTATTTATTCTTATTAGTTAGATAAATGACTGATTTAATAAGCTATTTGAAGCAACACAAGAAGAATTATTGTATATACCATGAACAAGTTAAAGCTGGAGAGTATTTAATTAAAATTAAAATTGATTGTGAAGTTGACAAATTTATCATTGGCTTTTCCAAATGTGAAAATATGGTATCTTGTGATAAAGTGGTAATAATAACCAAAATACCATTGTCATCAAAAGAGAATAATGTAATTGAAGTTATAGACACTGAAATGAAAGTAAATAAAAAGTATGACATAATTTATGACATGGATAAGAGGGAAATGTTAATTGAATTTGGAGATATAAATGAAACAGTGTGCTTAAAAGAATTACCAACTTCAATTTACCCATTAATTGCTTGGTTTAATGAAGGTGAAAAGATTCAGATAGTGAAAACTTACTATAGATGTGTGAGGAAAGCAGAAAGTTTAGATATTGGTATAACAAAGAAACCAAGAACAGAAAGTAAAGATATCAAAGAATATGTAAAAGAAACGATTGATTATCTGTTAGATGTATTAAAGAATAAGAAAGAATGTAATACTGATGAAATAAAGAATGTAATAAGTTCAAAATTTAAATTAGATAAAAAACAAGAAACATATTTAGCCAAAAGTGATGTAAGTGATTTGATAATATTATTAAGGTGCTTAAATGATGGTAATGCAGAATATCTAAATCCTCCCGATAGTTTTGTGAGAATAGTGAATAATTTGAAAATAGCTGTTGAATCTGGGGAAATAAAGAAATATTTAGAGTTTACAGAAGCAAATGTACAAGTTTTCCAATTCCCCAAGAATTTAATTTATATAAGAGATTGTTACTATACAATGTTTCGAGATATATGTAAATGCGTATCAACAAATACAATATCGAAAATAATCATTACAGGTCAGCCAGGTATTGGCAAAACCTCTTTTATATATGTGCTTTTATTCTTTCTTAAAAATCATTTATCATATCAATTTAATCCAAAAGAAGCAAATTATTTGAAGAGAGAATATTTGAAAGAAGAAATGAATAATATTAGAGGTTTCCTGAATGAATTAAATAATGAAAAGGCAAAAGAAAAACAACCATTACAGTCTGAAAAGGAAGAACTTGAAAAAAAAATAAAACATAGTGATGAAGAGATTAATGGTTATTATAAAGATATAGAAAAAGAGATTGATAGATTTAAAACAATAGGTAAAGATAGTGATGAAGATTTATACACTAAAGAAGAAAAAAGTAGTAAATATATATTAAAAATATTTGATAAGGAAACAGTAATTATAGGAAATAATAAAGTAGTAATGGATAGTAGAGGGAGGTATGGTTTAAACATTGAAAAAGTAAATAAGAAACTTACAGATGAAAATAAATTTCCATTATTAGAGGTATTTGAATCTGAGAATAGTATTATATGTAAAAGAGTAATAACTGATAGAATATTAGTTAGATGTGATAATATAGACAGTGAGAAAACATCAAAAAGTATATATCAAAACAGAATAATAGAAATTGAAAATGAAATTAAAATAATTGAAGATAGATATAATGATATGAAAACAGATTTGCCAAAGAAATTAAAAGAAATAGAAGATAATGTTGAAAAAATTAAAGATGTATCTGAAGTAGATATAAATGCTTTAGGTGTTGGATTTAATTACTATATTTTCGAAGCATGTAAAAAGATAAAAAATATATACTTTATTAAAGGCAAGAAAGATGGAAATCCATTACTAACTAGAATCTACAAATTAGAAAATATCAATGGGAATTATATTCTATTTAACAGTTCAATTGACCCAATCAATATTATAAATTCCTTAATTATAGTTGATACTTTTAACTTCGAATTTGATCCAAGTAATATAATAATTTCAATCAGTTCTCCTGATAAAAATAATAATGATGTATATAAAGTAAAGCATAATAAAGAATTATTCTTTGATTCTTTAAATAATACGGAAATAGTAGAATGGTTTAAACATTGTGTTGGTTTTAATGTTAATGTTGATAGTGATGAATTTAAAGGAATATGTAAAAAGTATGGTTATATACCTAGACAAATATATTACCATTATTTATATAAAGAAAACCATAATGGTGATTATTGGGAATATTATAAACAGTTGATAGAAAGTGTAGTAGGAACAACAGGTTATATTCAGTTTGTAAATGATTATATGGGAAAAGAAAAATTAAAAGAAAATCAATTATCTAACATAATATTAAAATATGATTTAATATCAGAATGGGATGATAAAGTTAAGCATAAAATATTAAAACCAAAGAAATATTTAAAATTCATTTCTGAAGATGTAGAAAGATATATAGTTTATAAATTTAATCCACCTAAAGATGAAGAAGAATATCACAAGATAGAAAAATATTATTCATTAATTAAAGATGATGTAAATATGAGAAGAATGGGATTAAAACAGATTATGGCATATGAATTAAGTACTGGTATGATAATGTTGAAATATCAAGATTCTAGTGGAAGTGATATTATTATTAAAGATCCTAATTTCAAAATCAATTCTGAATTATTTATTCCAGCTTATCATCCTCCAAAAGCATTACATTCAGTGTTTTATATATTAGATGAAAATAATGAGTTTGATTTGATAATGAATGGAGTGTTTATAAAAGTATTATTAGATAATGAAGGTTATAATAAAGTAGAAAAAATAGAAAAGATAAAAGAATCTATCAAAGTATGAATATTATATATATATTTAATAAAATAGAAATATAGCAAAAAGAAAAATTGTGTATTTAAGTGTTGTATAATACAAAATAAAAAATTACATCCATTTGATATGGATATGAGAGATTCATCACAATTAGGTGTAGAAGGTGAAGGAGAAGAAGTAGAAGATGATGAACAGTTGCAACAACAAGAACAACAGCTATTATTACCTCAACCAACAGTTGATCCAAATATGAAAGTATATATAAATAGTAGCAGTATTTATTTGATGAGAGATTGTTATGAAAGAATGTTAAACAGAATTATTTCTGATATTAATAATCCACAATATAATCATCAAAGAAATTATTTAATATTTGGACATGCAAAAATAGGTAAAACAATATTAGCTAATATAATTAAAGAAAATATTATAATTAATTGTCCTGGTGTTGATGTAGTACCTTTACGTAATTCTTTAAATCCTTCAGAACAAGAAAGAGATTATGATAATAAAAGAAATCCAATTGTAATATCCGATGGAATTGTTATTGGTGAAGATGATTATGCTAATGCAAAAATGATAATATTATTAGCTAATCCATCTAAAGAAGAGTATAAAACATTCCAAAGTAAAAGATGTCCATCAATAATGTATATTCCTCAATTTACAAAAGAAGAAATAGAGAAAGTGGTAATGCTAGAAGATCCTACACTAGACAAAAGTCATAATGGATTTACAATGTATGGAAGTGTAACAAAAATTGAAGAGGATAGAATTAACAATTATGAAGAATTGATTAATGATTATAATAATACAATAACAGAATATAAAATGAAATATCCAATTTATAAAGGTGTTATTGGATATTATGATATATCCAATTTTGATATTGATTTTAGATCTGCAATTGTTATGGAAGAGAATAAGAGAATGATATGGGAGATAATAAAAGGAATAGATAAATCTCCATTTTCAAAAGGCAAATATGATAATATATTGATATATGATACAAATGAAGATGAAAATGGTATTTTTAAATCCAATCATATTACATTCATATCTGAAGAAATAAAAAAGATGGCATGTGAAATACTTTATGAAATAAATTCAGATGAAGGATGTGAAAAGATGATAGATACACTCCTAGAAAATCCAGAAGGAAGTATAGCAGGATCATTGTATGAAAGAATCATATTATATTTAATGAAGCATAGTGATCCTTTTTATAAAAGAATGGTTAATGATATTAATAATTATTATTCAGATAGTACAGTAACATATAAGTTGTTTACTGAAAAGGAAAATGTTCAAATATCAAATGAAAATCAATTTTGTGATGTAATAGGTAGATTAAAAACTAATTATGCTGATAAAAGAAAATCTCCAATTATACCCTTGAGTTATAATCCCAGTTTCCCAGATATTGATTTAATACTAGCTGGATATGGAATTCAAATTACAGTCAGTAAAAGACATACCTTATCACCATCAATGATAATGATACTTCAAAATCTATTACAAGTTTATAAAAGCGGTTATAGCAAGAATAGTTTTAAAGAAACTGAAGATAATTCACCATATGGTTTATTATATGTAAGTCCAAATTACGAAGTGGATATTGTTTGTAAGCCAAAATATCTATTTCCACAATGTTTTATAGATATGATTTATAAACCTACAATATGTATTACATTTGATGAGTTGAAAACCTTCTTAAACCATTTTCATATTTAGAAGTGGTTAAAAATAAAGAATGTTTATTATTGTTTTTATTAATTAATGTCTACAAATGTTTCTTATTATTATATTATATAAGTAAAAGTCGATATAATTTTTTTAAATTTTCTTTTTTTTATTTGGTTTATTTTTCGTTTCTAGATTTCCTAACTACGATTTCCTCGAGCTTAACTCTTCCAAGAAAAGTTCATCTACAGAACCGAGGGAACTAATTGTAAAGACAAGGATGGTTCTACGATTCCTTTAAAGGTTACTTTAAATGATCTTAACTTTCACTACTTATCATTTCCTATGAACTCTTTCAATCAACCAGCTATGCAACAAGTTCCTTACCCAGCAATGCCTGCTCCTATGACAGCTCCTTCTTTCAATCCAGCTTTAGTGTTACCAATGATGAACCAACCCGTAATATCCCAACCAGTGGTGATGATGTCTCCATCGGCTCCTTCAAATTCCTTTGCATTTCCCGTAGCTGCCCAATAACAACAACAATTATGTTGTGCGCCGTTGAGCTAAATGCGCCGTTGAGCGTTAAGAAGACTTTTTTCAATTCTAATATCATAAACGTAACCTCTGGCCCTTCAATATTACTTAACAACTACTTAATAATTTTAAGATTAATTGTAATTTTCAAAATAGACTTGAATGAATAGTATAGAATTCCTATATATAATTTAAATTCTATTTTGAACTAATCATTATAACTAAAAAATAGTTTTTGGTGCGAAAACCAATTAAGCTAGCTCGCGCCAAATTATTAAAACTCGCTAGTTTTTAAAAATAATTCAAATTTTAGACAGAAACCTCGCGAAATTTAAAAATTCAAAAATTCAAATTTTTAAATTTGCCTAAAATGCCGTTTCATTATTTTCATAAATGACGAAACACAATAATTCTGAAACGGTTCTTCAATTTCATTTCGGACAAGCCAAATAATTATTTTCAAAATGAATTTGCAAGCCAATTTCTTATTTTTCAAAATAAATTGAAGTTTGATGCACAAACCAACCGTTCAAGTCAAACCTCGTCAAAATAGATTTGAATATTTAATAATTCAAATTTTTGAATTTTCTAAGAAATTTCTTCATATTCTATTTTTGGCACAACGATTGAGATTTTATCTTCAATTGACATTGTACAAAATGAATCGTCACATATACTTTATTTTAGGCACTTATTTAGTCTAACGGTTTAACCGTTGCTATTTAAATGATGAAAACGTGTTCGAATCTCAATAATGAGTTTTATTTTCTTTATAGTATTTGTACAGTGCCAGAGCGAGCATATAGAGTATAAATACTAATACAGAGAGTAAAATTGTCATAATATCGTTCCCCATAAGAAAATTTTAAATCAATTAACAAAATAATTAAAAAATAATGCAATTAGGTCTTATAATGCTTTTATCTGTTATTGATTTTGGGCTTAAACTAGGAACTGAATTAACAGGAGACAAGTCTTCTAAACCACTTAAACTGTTTACATTCGATTTTGTGACCGGTTTTACGTAATTTACCTCTTCTTTTACCTTAATTTCATCATCTTTTATGTCAATTATCTCTTGTGGAGGTAAAAAATCCTCTTCTTCCTTCTTATGCAATGCTAAAATCTGTTCTAACATCATTCTTGTCTTCTTTTGACCTGCAATTCTGTGTTCTTTGTGTTTACTTAAGGCTTGAGCGAAGCTTGAAGCGGTTAGTTTGTACTCATCTTCGATGTATTTCAATATATATCTTATCTCTGAGTATGTAAGTCTTGATTTTGATCCTGAAATTAAATGATATAATTTCGATTTTGTGGGAGCTCTGATTTTACCGTCTTTTCTGAAGCTTCTGATGATTACTTGTTTGTCTAATTCTGTTAATTTGAATGGAACTGTTCTATGTTTAGTTTTTTTATTATCTTCCATAAAATAAAAATAGTGTCAATATTACTAATATTACCAATATTGACATTATTATTTTTTCAAAATGTTAGTCTCTAATCACCGTGTATACTATTTAAATTCTGATATGGTAATGACTACAGGGACATTTGGAGTAGGGAATAGATACAAAAAGACCTTATCTTTACCATCATTTGATCAAGATTATACTCATGTGTCGTTATTACACGCAGTTGTACCCATTTCTTTCCCTACTATACAAGCAGAGACAAACTATACATTTCAGTTCTTATTTACATGTGATTATGATAAAGAAGATGGCGCAGCGCCAGAAAAACCCACAGTATGTGTATCAGTACAAATTCCTGAAGGTTTTTATGATGAGAATCAGATTTTTAAGTTAATCAATGATGGAATACGTTCAATAAAATATTAAGATTTCGAAATATCAGAACAATGACATTCTTAATACTAGCAAAATGTTCATTAATACTTATACTAATGGTCAAATTACTATTAAGATTACTCAACAAAATAGTTATGAACTCAATCTTGATAATATCGAGTTTAATTTAGATATTGTTGTATTTAAAGTCTAATTTTTATTTTATTTATTATTTTGTGTTTCTGATGTCTCTAACTATCCCAAAAGAGCAAAAACACAGTGTAGACGTTCCAGCAATGATGGTCTTTTACCAGTATGTCAAGTTGACACCAATGGAAACAAAATCATTCTATCAACTTAAAGATAACGCTTATTCAGATGAAATAAGGTTCGAATTAAGTGGTGAGAACATTATAAACCTTGCAAAGTCTTGTTGTTCCCCGTTGAGCGATTAGAGACTTTAGAAACAAACTAAATGCATATTCTTACTTATTTTGATGAAAAATTGTTACTTTTGTGCTTGCTTTGTCATATAACCGATGTCTGCAAGATACTTTTTTGATAATTTTAGTATTGTATATATGAAACGCATTTATATTTATTTTTCGTTTTAGTGTTTCATTCACTACTACAGACTAAAATACATTAACTGAGATGATTAGAATACTTAGATTGTGATTTGAAGACGCTTAAAAACCAAACAATGAAAATATATACAAGCCTCACTCAAGCCAACTTTTTACATTTCTTTTTAGACAGTAATATATTATCGTTCAATAATTCTAATCGCCTCAGTTAATGTATTTTAGTCTGTAGTAGTGAATGAAACACTAAAACGAAAAATAAATATAAATGCGTTTCATATATACAATACTAAAATTATCAAAAAAGTATCTTGCAGACATAGGTTATATGACAAAGCAAGCACAAAAGTAACAATTTTTCATCAAAATAAGTAAGAATATGCATTTAGTTTGTTTCTAAAGTCTCTAATCGCTCAACGGGGAGTTGTACTCAACGGGGAACAACAAGTCTTACATTCAATATGATATCGATATTGAAGCAGCTCCACTTTCTAAAACTGGAGCATTTCAAAAAATTGGTGCTGATGATAAGGTAGATGGTGATACTACTTTATATCCAAAGTATATAAAAGGAATGAAAGAAGGATTTGGATTAGCAGCATTTCGTTTATGTAATAATACAGGAACAGATCTAGTTAAGCTTGATGACAATTATGAACGCTATAGAGTGTTTTTGGATGAATTAGTGAGAAAAAGATCAGACATTTTTTATCAATCAAACTATTATGATTTCAGTTTTCCGAAGAATGTTTCTTCGCTGATGATTTCAGGGTACCTGGAACTTAAGTGAATGCATTAACTGCTGAGGATATGTTTTTTAAACGCTCCTTTGGCTCCAGGTATTACTTCAGAAGGATCTATTGGTACTTGTATAACTTCTGTATCCCAGTATAATACTACAGGAATCATTTGTTGGTATTTGAAATTATGAAACTTGATGAAGGTATCTGGAGGTGGAAATTGACGAATAATTCCTTTTTGTAATTGGCAATTCTCTTTCTGATGTTGAATTATCATATCAGCTGTTGATAAAGTACAGAAACAATACTGGCATCTGGTATAATAATTATGACACCTTTTACCAGAAGGTGATAGGAAGGCTTCTAACTTTGTTATTACCATATAATGATCTTTATATATCAATAGGTTCACATGAGGCCAGTGTTTTCTTTTATCTATGTTGGTAACGTATAAAGGTATTGGTTCATTCTGGTCTATTGTAAATATATTGATAGTAATATGATTCAGCTGTTCAAACTCATCAATTCTGTCACTATCATTAATTGCATCTACTGGAAACCTTAAACTACTTACATCCATTAAGTCTACATACTGTTTATATTTCATTGCTCTGTTACGGTGGTCTTTGAACTCTATATAGTGTAAACCAGCTGCCACACTAAATAAAAAGCACATATTCTTACATTCTTCACTATATCTTACTCACTTTCTATTGTTGAGGCTTGCTGGTAACTTTATGTTGTCATCTTCTGTAGAGGATCCAGCAGCCATTGAACTTTTCATCAGTATCATCTCTACCTTCTTAATATATCTGAACTTTAATTCAGATCTTTCAGTGTTGAAAATTGAACCTAAATCTCGAATCATGGCATTGTTTAACTTTGAACCAATTGTACCTAACTCTTGAGAAGTTATAATTTCTGGCGCTGTTTCGAATGTTTTGTAACAACTTACTTGTGCATTGGCTGGTTCATCGGATCCTATATAACCTACTCTGAATCTGAAATAAACTTTTATATAAGAAAATTTCTTCTCATTTATGTAGTTACGTATGGTAACCATAAAATCACTTGATGCATTGCAGATTTGGGTAAACAAATCCTCAGGTTTCTTTCCATCTTCTTCATTTATAATCTTCTCGTAGGTACGTTCGTAGTCTCTACTACTTCTCTCTACAAGTTGTAACAAACTTACTCTTTCAGGATGTGACATTGTATTCAACTGCTCTGGATAATTATCAACAACATTCAAAGCAATCATTTCTTCCTGTAGCTGCCTTCTTCTTTCAACATCTGTAGTTGATTGAGGATGTATTTCAGGAATTGGTCCATCATTAATTGGTGAAAGTGTTGGTGGATCTTCAGGAGGAGGAGGTGTATCTGGTAATAAATCATCTGGGATTTCTGATAATCGTTGTATTTTTGGAGGTGGAGGAGGTGGTTGATCAATTACAATTGAAGATGTTGTTCTTCTTCTTGGTGTTATGAAACTAGTTTCATTAGTACTTCTAGTAGTGTTTGATTGTTGTTGTTGTTGCTGCTGCTGCTGCTGAGGTTGTTGTGGATGTTGATTTAATGATCCTACATAATATGGTGGAGGATAGTAATAGGATGGTGGTGGTGGGATAGCTGGAGTAAAATAAGGGTTCATCCAGGGATTAAAATAACTTTGTGGCAACATTGGAATCTGATTTGCTTGACTATTGCCTTGAATAGGCATAGAAGTACTTGGAGACTGGTAATACCACGGATTAAACCAAGGAGGATAGCTGGGATACATTAGAACCTATAAAACGAGAAAGATATAAATATACCCAATAAAATAACTCCAAATGTATTAATATGATTTGCTAATTGAAATTCATTGATAATCAAGGAGTTGTAATAATATAGTTAAAATTTTTTCTTTGATTATCAAAGAAATAATTAACTTTACTTTTAATTAATTGTTTTTTTGATTATTTTGAGCTATGAAGGAATTAGTAAGCTGGAGAAAAGCATTAGATGAATTAAAATCAGATATCAACAAATATGATAAATTCACCAGTTTATTAGAGGGTACCTTTGCTGAGGATATTGCTAAAATCGATACAGTTTATATCAATCATATTTGCAAGACATTAGTGAAAGATTTTCAAATATTGAAAAAGAGCACAAGCGAATAAAGAACTACAGTGACAAATCATTTATATTGGCAAGGCGTAATTTTATTTTAAACCAATTGTTGTGGATAGAAAATAGATCAGACAATTACATAAAGATGCTTGAACTCCATATAAAGTGGAACATGAAACAGAAGTTACAACACCTTATTAGTGAGATCCACTTATCTAGTATAATTTTAAAACAACAGAAAGCAAATGAAGAAAGGGAATTCTATAAAATGAAGAAATGGCACCACCACCATATTCACACTAATTGATTGATTGATTATATAATAATTGATTGATTTGTTTTTATTAAAAAAGGGTTTTTTAAAAAATAACATAATAAATCCATAACCGATTCTTCTTACCCTTTCTTTTTTTTCACTTCCTTACTTAGGGAAAGTGAAGTCGATCACTTTTCTCTAGGTAAATAAGTGAAAAAAAGAAAGGGAAAGGAAAATCGATTATGAAATCCGCATTTCAAAAACTAAATGAGCAAAAGAAAAGGGAAAGTGAAAACAAGGGAAAGTGAAAACGAGTCTTAGGTGGTGTATATGACCTTCCTAAGCTTTATATCAGTCTCTATAACATAATTGAAGAAAAATGAAACGAATATATGTATTTTAGCCTCGGGTCTAGCGTCAAGCCATTTTGGTAAATCGTATGTGTAAATCATATGTGAATAGTATGGTGCTGTTCTATTTTACATTTCTTCTTATTTAAGAAAATACACACAAAACTCTTTTTGGAAAGTTGTTGATAATATTAATTTTAATTCCTTCATAATTACTTAGATTTGGAAGAGATATATATGATGATAAGCTTTTAACATCTGTTTTTTATTATACCATTTTAATTAGAATTGATAATAAGAACTAAATGAAAGGATGATTATCATGAATTTTAAAAACATTTCGATAGAAGCATCACATAAATTATTCTATTTCCTCATTTTTTTGATACTTATAAATCCTCTAATGAGGAATGATCCTCCTAAAAGAGGATTTATAATATATTATAATTAGCTAATAAATATTATTTTTCTAAATTCAATTTATCCGTTTCATTTAAAAAAGAAACACTATTTGTCAAATGTCTATATCATTCGATTCTGGAATTAACTGGCAGAAATATTACAGAAGAAATAATAAAAACACCAAAAATAAGCATATATTATGCTTTCCTGATCATCTCAATTCTCAACATCGTGTATATGGTTAGGTAATTTATTTAGAATACAGGATTTTGTGGCCAAAAGGTAGTAATATATTTATCTGGGATAGAGAATGAAGATTTAAGAATATATGGTCATTTTAGTGAATATGATAATGAAAATGAGTTAGAAAAAGGTCAGTTTGTGCCATTCAATTTTTTTGAAGAAAAAAATGCTCCATTTTATTTAGGTAAAGAAATCGTATTTTAATTAGAAAATTATAGTTTTATAGTGTAAAAGAAAGATGTATATAATTAATGATAGATTAAAAGCATGGATATATAATGAGCAATTATCGTTAGAATCATCCAAACCTCAATATTGTTTCATAGTGTATGGGGTAATTGATACATATTTTGCAAATCAATACAGATGCATATGTAAAGTAAAATCTCCTCCATTTTCAATTATCTCATCAAGATCTTTGTATTGTCAAAGAAATTTACACACAAAATTGAATATAGCATATACTCCAAATAGTTCAATTGTCTTAACACCACTTTTAACCAAATATTTTCCTTTTATAAAGCAGAAAGCTGAAGAATTATTTGACAGAATCAAAAGCAATTCTTTACCTCGCTATTTATCTAAACTTCCAAAGTTTAATAACAATAATATTAATATAGCAGTTAAATACAATCCTAAAATGTATCAAATTAAGACATATAAAGATTGTAACATCTATAATGAATTGATTGATTTTTTAAGCAGCCTTTCTGAAGAATATTACAGACAATATGACGATTTCTTCCTAGTTGTAAGATCCGTTGATAAAATTAATGTGTCTTCAGATAGAGAAGAAATTTCATTTTTGGGGGATAGTATACCTTCTTTTTTAAATAGATACAACAATGATTTGTTTTACCTTGATAAATATGGAAACAAGTGTAAATTTAAACAGTGTGATTTTATAAAAGTAATTAATTTATAGTAATAATAAATATATATAAAATTATTCTTTCTTTTGTTTTTTATAAAGAAAATATATTCGTTTCATGTTTTAAAAACACTACTAAAATAAGCTTCGTCAGCTTATCTTTTGATCCAATCATTAATTGGAAGAGCTCCTATAAAAGAAATAATTAAACTACGGAAAATAAACATGTTTTATGCTTTCCAGACCATGTAAATTTCAAACATAGAGTATAATTCATTAATATCATATTTAGAGTACAGGATTTTGTGGACAAAGTATTAGAATAAAAGTATATAATAATTGCAACGATACATTATTTGTTTGTGGTCATTTTTGTAATTATGAAAGTGTAAATGAAATTGATGTAGATAATAATGCCTATAACTTATTTTGATAAGAATGACAGAATGGAAGCACCATTTTATTTCGGTAAACCAAGTGTATTTTCTTTATCTATTTTAAATCATATAATAGGATAGTCGAAATGAGTTCATATTAAATGGCGAATGTAAAGCATGGACGTTTAATTTAAAATGGTCAATCTCAATATTGTTTTAATGCTTTTGGAATGATTTATGATTCAAATATAAATTGTTATAAATGTGTATGTAGAATAAGTTCACCTCCATTTGCTCTTACTTCATCTCGAAATCAGCAAAGAAAGAATAAAGAAAAAGAAAATAAATCTTCAATGAAACTTGTGACTATACCTCCACCATTATCCTTAAAAATCACATCAAATAGTTCAATTATCCTATCTCCCTTACTAGCCAAATACTTTCCATTTATAAAAAGAGGAATTGAAGATTTAATTAATTAATTTGACCAAAGAATACCAAAATATTTATCCAAACTGCCAAATTATAAATCTGATGATAATATAGTAATAAAATATGAAGAAGATAATAGAGAAATAAAAAAAGTAATTCCATTTAGAAGTTGTATAGAAGGTATATTAGAATTTCTAAACTCAAAACCAGAAGAAACATACAGAGAATATGATTTAATGAAGTTTTGTAGTTGTGCAAATGATAAACAAGAATGTAATAACTATAACATAATAAATGTGAGTATGAGGTATGTTAGTGATGTGAAAGTATCTAATGAAAGAGAATGTAATAATATGTATTTTCTAGACAGATATGGTAATAAGTGCAAAATGCCTACTATTTGTATATTTCAAGAATTACAACAAAGTCAAATAATTAATTAACTGTAATGTAACTACATTAGATAGATTATAGCATATATGAAAGTGTTATGGAATAATATCCTTCACATCGCAGAATATTAAAAAATAATAATATGAGAAATTTCTGATTTTAATTCCAAAAGAATATTCGTTACAAGTAGTAACTGATAATTCGTTATTTTTTATTTTTATTCTTTTTTATCGTTTTACACACTCAAATAAATATGGACGCTGTATCTAAAGCTCAAAAAGAAGTAGAGAAGTTGAATGAAGAGAAGAAATTGTTAATGGACGCTGTTACTTCAAAAGAAGCATCTGATAAGTATTTATAGAAATGATTTAATTTATATTTATACTAGGGTAATACAAGAAGTTCAAGCTATACCAGAACCATTTTGCAACGAATGTGATGGAGGTAATCCTTGGTTACAGGAACAAGGTGGTGGTGGCGGTTGTATTGTAGTATAGAGAAGCGCATTATTAGGTAATATTAGTTTATTATTTAAAATACATATTGTGGTGTTGGATATACGACTTGTTCTCATAAAATTAATTAATAAATATAACTAAGTTATGTGCAAATAATATTTAATTATATAAATTATTTAAAAATAACAATAAAAGGAGATATAGATATATCAGAGATAAAATCATCTTTAGAAATATTCTCAACAATTGATATAGTAAAGTTGGATGGGATAGAAGAAGAAGAAAAGAAAGTATTAACAAAAGAATATATGAATGTTAATTAAATAGATTAACACTTGATTTACTTTGTAATTCTTATATTTGCTAATAATCATGTAAACAATTATCAAACTATACATATTTTCATATTTTCTGTTAATATTAAATACTTTCTATATTGTTTTGATCAAATTATTCAAAATACATTATCAAACCATCATCAAGCCTATATTATTTTCATTTGACTTTAAAATGTCAATGAAAGAGATTAGTGAATGAATTTATGAATGTGATGAAGTAATTAAATATACAGATGAAGATGGCATATGTATAAAGTGTGTCTAGTAAAACAATTAGTTGAAAGAGTGTAAAGAAGAGAAATAAATCATTGTAGAAATTGTTGATTGTTTAGTTAATATAAATAGTTAGATTAATAGAATAGATAAAGAATAAGAATGAACATTTGTAGATTAGTTAAATTATATATGTATTACAGGAGTTATTGAAGAATATGAGTGAATTAGTAAATGAATTGAATATATAGTCGGAGAGATTTAAATCTTCCAGAAAGATTCACAAAAAAGTCAATGGAATAATGAAATGAGCGATATAGATTTTATAGGTTGTATATTATTTAAATCCTAAATCAGAATTTTCAGAATTAGTTCCAACAGCAACTGAAGTAAGTAGGTAATGTAGAAGGAGTTGAATTAGAAATAGATGAAAATACAAATGAAGCTGAAGTATTTAATAATACGATGAAGAAAACAAACAAATTTGCTTTAAAAAAGAAACATCCATTAAATATCTAATATTTTCCTTTAACTTACTTGTTAAAGTTGTTTTTCAAGTGTTAATAAACATGAATATAATAAACAAATATTGTGTTAGAATGATTTCTGTGTATGTAAATAAAAAATTCCATAAATGAAACGACTCAAAATTTTGAAATGTTGAATTTGATAGATGAAGTGTTATATGCTAAATTAGCATGTGATATGAAAGTATTATAATTAATTTATTTTTATTAGGAGAAAGAGAGAATAGAGAGAAGTGGTAATGAGATAGATTTAGTTGTAGAATATGAAACTGATATTCAAAAGTTGAAAGTGTTTAATGTATGTGAAATGAAAGAGAAACAAATATTAAAATTGTTAGAGAATAAGTGTTTGTTGTTAGTTTGTTGTTCCTCCTTCATTTGTCGATATAGAGTGTATGATATGAATGATTATGGTGAATATATGATATATTGTAGAGAATATTACATTAGAGACTTGAAAGAGATAATTCCTAAAAATTGCTTATGTGTAAATGAAATATGTGATATAATAAGTTCAGTATGTGGTGATGTAATGTTATTGAGTGAAAATGAGATTGTAGTTGGTAATTTGAAGAGTAGTAATGTGATATATGAAGAGAATGGTATTTTAAAGTTATGTGATTTATGTTTGAATGAAATAAGAAAAGAAGAAGATATGAGATTGTATGATATATGCTTCACAAGTCTAGAAGAGTTGAATGGATTAGAATGTGATGAAGGAAGTGTAATTTGGTCAATTGGTTGTATATTATATGAAATGATGTTTAAGAAATTACCATTTTCAGAAGATAATAATATTTATAAAACCAAAGAGAATATTGTGAGATGTAAATACAATATAGATGTAGAATGTGATGAAATGATGAAAGAGATGATATTCAGAATGTTGAAAGTGAAGAATGAAGATAGAATGAGTATAAAAGAGTTGAAGAAAGAAATGATAAAAATGAGTGAAATATTGATAGATGAAGGTGATAATATGATGATATGTGAAGAAAGAAAAGATATGTTATATAATAATGATAATACAATTGTTAGACTTCCAATAGAATATCCATCAAAATATTATATTGAAAGTGAAAAAAGAGAAGTGATTAGAGATAATTTGATAGAATCCTACAATAGTCAACCAAATGAAAGAATATTGTCAATATTATTGATGATGAAAATGTACAAAGAAGATAATTCAATTGAAGATAGATTGAAATTTCAAATACATCATAAATGTATATATGGAGAATGTAATTTAGATGAGATAATATTTAAGATAGAAAGAAATTATTTAGATAAAGAAATGATAAAAATAAAATCAGATTGTATATGTGAATGTGAAGAAGGAATGAGTTATTTATTTAGAATATTGAGAATAATCAATCCAACTAAGCTGAAATTTAGTATTTTTCTATATATTGTTATTTGTATAGATTATATTCAGATACCAATTATTCGTCAATCATTGTTTGTATCATATTTGACTGGATTATCAAATCTACAAACATTATATTTATCAAGTTGTAATCTTACTTCCTATTTCATTGAATCATTTGTCAAATCAATTTCATTAATGAAATTGAAATATTTAGATCTTTATTGTATTTATAATCATATTGTTATTTTTTGAAATAGCTAATCGAATTGGTGTGAAAGGATTTAAATTGTTACTTCCATATTTGAATTTATTAGTCAACAAAAACAATGAATTAAATCTTAGAGGAATGAAATTAAATGATGAATGTATGATGTTATTATCATCAGAATTATATAAATATTCAAATCTTAAGAACATCAATATTAGAGAAAACCAAAACATTCATTCATCTGGATTAAAAGCCTTATTCTCCAAATTTCGAAATATATATTGTGATGTTAGTAAAGAATTACTGATTGATAAAGACATTCCTGAATTAGTCAAATATATAAGCCAATACAATGAATTAAATCTAGTTAATTCAGAAATAGATGATGATATTTTCAAATCATTCATTTCATTAAGATTAAATGAATTGAAAGAAATAAAGGGATTATATTTGAGTTGTATAATTTGATATTTTTATTATTATATAGATAATAAACTAACATATAGAAGTATAGAAATATTGATAAACAATTTATCTTCATTTCCAAATCTTAAACATCTTAGATTATATGGAAATGAGATAAGAGATGAAGGAATGAAATTATTATCTCCACATTTACATTTATTAAATAATATTGATGAGATTAATTGTTCAAGTATAAATACTATCTTTTAATATTCAATAGAAATGGGATTATCTTCAATTGGATTGAAGTATTTAGTTGATGGTTTAAAGAGTATTAATGAAGACAAATACAGAAGAGAAGGTTATAGTAATTATTACTATGATGATGATGATGATGGAGATGAAGGATTTTATAATTTTATCTCACTTAATCTAAGTGATAATAATATACATTCATCAGGAATAGAAATCTTGATGCATTATATGAAAGATGATGATATTATTAAAGAATTGAATATTCAAAGTATATTTATGGTAGTTTTTAATTTGTTTAATAGATAATCCAATTGGTAACAGTGGATTTAAGATATTAATAAACAATTTAGACATGTTATTAGAAAAATATTTAAAGAAAATTGATCTAACCATCATCTCAATAGATGATGAAAGTGTGATATTATTAGCTGATAAGATAGATTCAATTTCTAATTGCAACACAATAAACTTAAATGGAAATAATATTCGAATGAATGGATTAAAATCAATTTGTTCCAAAACATTAGAAAAAGAAGAATATCCATTTATAGAAATGAATAATATATCATGGAGAAAAGAAGAATGTGAATATTATTTAGATTACTGTATTAAAAAGAAAAGAAAAGACAATAAAGACTATGATTTTTCCGGTATATTATCTGTGTTTATAATGAAATAGATTTAAATCTGAATGATTCTCACATTTCATTAATAAAACAGATTGATTATAAATATCTTGATATATCCAATAACAAGATTAGTTGTAATGGATTGAAAGAATTAACATATTCTTTTCCAGAAAATGTTAAATATATTTCAATAAATAATAATCGAATTGGAGATGAAGGAATAGAGATAATATGTAAATATTTAGATAAATTTATTTATTCTACATTATCATTAAACATCTCAAGTATTTAAAATTCTGTATTCTATTCTATATAGAAATTGGGATGAGTGAAAAAGGATTGATGATGTTAATAGAAAGATTAAAAGATAATAAACCATTAAAATATCTATATCTATCAGGAAATGAATTAGATGAAAGAGAATTGAGATTAATAAAAGAAAACGAAGAAGTGTTTAATTGTTTAGAAGATTTGTTTATAACAGTAAAAGAAAATATAGATAAATCAGAATTAAAATCATTTTTAGACATATTTACATTCATAAAAGTAATAAAATTAGATGGGATAGAAGAGGAAGAAAAGGAAGAACTATCAAAAGAATATTTGAATGTTAAATAATTCAATTATTAGTTGTTTTACTCTATTATTCTTTTATTTGTTAATAATGAAAATATTTATCATACTATACATATTTCATTTGTTAGGTTTATAATAAACGCTTCCTATATTGATTTTATCAAATTATTCAAAATACATTATCAAACCATCATCAAGCCTATATAATTTTCATTTGACTTTAAAATGTCAATGAAAAAGATTATCACCACCAAAACAAAAATTTCAATACAGGAATAAGGATAGAGAAAAATAAAACATAATTAAAATATTTCATAATTACTTCTTTTCTTTAAATTCAGCATCTTTGGCATTATCATTTGGATTACTTCCTCCATTATTATTTGGTTGTTGTTGTTCATTACCAGTTTGATATATAATTTTACCTATTTCCATAGCAGCATTCTTTAAATCATTCAATTTAGCAGTAAATTCTTCTAAATTATCACTATTTTGAACATTCTTCAAATTATCAATAGAAGATTGTATTTTCTTCTTTTGTTCTTCATTCAATTTTGATGAATATTCTTTCATTTGTTTCTCAGTATTGTATATTAAATTATCAGATTCGTTCTTAGCATCTTGCAATTGTCTTCTCTTCTTATCAGCTTCAGCATTTTCTTCAGCTTCTTTCATCATTCTTTGAATCTCATCTTCGGATAAACCTCCACTGCTTTGGATTACTATTGATTGTTGTTTACCTGTTCCTTTATCTTTTGCACTGACATTCACAATACCATTAGCATCAATATCAAAGGTAACTTCAATTTGTGGAACTCCTCTTGGAGCTGGTGGAATTCCCATTAAATGGAAATCACCTAACATCTTATTATCTGCAGCCATTTGTCTTTCACCTTGTAATACTTTTACATCCACTTCACTTTGATTATCAGCAGCAGTACTGAATATTTGTGATTTCTTTGTAGGTATTGTTGTATTACGTGGAATCAATGTTGTAAATACTCCTCCTAAAGTCTCTATACCTAATGATAATGGTGTTACATCCAATAATACAATATCTTCTACCTCACCTTTTAATACACCACCTTGAATTGCAGCACCAGCAGCTACTACTTCATCAGGATTCACTCCTTTATTAGGTACTTTACCAAAGAATTTATGAACTAATTCCTGTACTCTTGGCATTCTAGACATACCACCGACTAACAGTACTTCACTAATTTGATCTTTAGTTACACCAGCATCTTTTAAACATTTCTCACATGGTGCTAATGTTCTATCAACTAAATCTTGAGTCATATTTTCATATTGAGTTCGAGTTATTTTCATAGCTAAATGCTTTGGTCCAGATGCATCTGCTGTAATGTATGGTAAATTTATATCAGTTTCTTTTAATCCATCTAATTCTCTCTTTGCTTTCTCTGATGCATCTCTTAATCTTTCTACAGCCATTGGATCTTTCTTCAAATCAATTCCAGTCTGTTTCTTGAATGTTTCAACTAAATGGTTTAATAATACCATATCAAAATCTTCACCACCTAATAGAGTATCACCATTGGTAGCTTTTACTTCAAATACACCTCCAGAGATTTCTAACAATGATAAATCAAAAGTACCACCACCTAAATCGTAAATTGCTATGATTTTACCATCACCTTTATCTACTCCATAACCTAAAGATGCAGCAGTTGGTTCGTTAATGATTCTGTCAACTTCTAAACCTGCGATTTTACCAGCATCTTTAGTTGCTTGTCTTTGACTGTCATTAAAATAAGCTGGAACTGTAATAACTGCATGTTTTACTCCTCCAGTTAAGTGGTTTTCAGCTGTTTCCTTCATTTTTTCTAAGACCATTGAACCAATTTGGGATGGGGAGTATTTCTTACCATTGGTGGTTTGAACCCAAGCATCTCCATTATCTGCACGAATTATGTCATATGGAACTAATTTCTTGATTTTTGCTATTTCTGGATCGTCATATTTACGACCAATTAAACGTTTGCATGCATAGAAGGTATTCTTTGGATTGGTTATTGCTTGTCTTCGTGCCAAACTACCTACAACACGTTCTCCATTAGCAAGAAAACCAACTACTGATGGTGTTGTTCTGTGACCTTCGGAATTTTCAAGAATCTTTGGAGCTTTTCCCTATAAAGCAATAAAATATTTAGGATTATACTTCCATAACTGCAACGCATGAGTTGGTAGTACCCAAATCGATACCTACTACATTACCTTGTATGTTACCAGCAAATCCTCTTACCAAGTTAAATAAAGGCTTCTTAACTTGTCTCATTGCTAGAGACTTCAAAGATAATGAATTTCTAAGTAAAGAATTCATTGGGTTGACAGTTATTAGAAAGAATCAAAAAATGCAAATAGAAGAAGAAAACTTCTAGACTCTTCTTAGTTAATTAATACAATGTTAAGACATGTATTAGTATGTCTTAATAGAGTAAAACGAATATATTTTTGAAATAAATCTTAAAACTTGATTAAACATGAATGAAATAATATCATCAATATTGGAAGGTGCTGTAGAGGTATATGAAAGTATTTCTATCGAATTGATAAAAGAGATAGTTGAAAAGAGTGAAAGAGAAGTAGATTTGGTTGTAAAGCAATTATATTATATGGAATTTCATATGAAATAAAAGAAGAAATGTCTAATATATTCTCAAATATAAGTAAAACAAATGATTAATACAATCGCTTTAGAATGTATTTCTATACTTATGTAAATTGTATGTTAGTTGTGTGAAATACAATCCATACACAATTCTGAAGTTTTTAAATACATTTTTTGATTTGGTTATATTTCTAATGAAAAAAATTTCGTTACACCAAGAATAACATTCGTTATCTTTTATTTTTATTCTTTTTTATCGTTTTACACACTCAAATAAATATGGACGCTGCATCTAAAGCTCAAAAAGAAGTAGAGAAGTTGAATGAAGAGAAGAAATTGTTAATGAGCGCTATTACTTCAAAAGAAGCTTCAGATAAGTATTTATAGAAATAATTTAATTTATATTTATACTAGGGTAATACAAGAAGTTCAAGCTATACCAGAACCATTTTGCAACGAATGTGATGGAGATAATCCCTGGTTAGCAGCACCAAAAGGAGATGGAGGTTGTGTTGTAGTATAAGTTAAATAATTTTGGTTATATATTGTTTATTCTATTTCTGTGATTTACATTTTTGTGTTGAATAAAGAAATATGGAGTAGCACATCAAAGAAACACAAAATAACAAATTTATATCATCATCTTAAGCAGTTCATTAATTAATTCAAATGATTCATCATTTGTAACAACAATATCATATTTCCCCATAAAAGATTCCAATCTTTCATCAATCCTATACATATAAAAACCTTAATCAATATACATATCATTCAAATACCCAATTTTAATTACACAATTATTACTATCAATTCCTTTTATCATATCACAATCACCAATATTATCTCCAACCACTAAATAACATTTTTTATTCTCACATACTTCTAAGCACATACTACCACCTATATTCTTGTTCATTGAGTTAATTTGAGGATCTTCAAACCCTACAACATACCCTTCATCGTTAAATATCATTTTATTTGAAATTACTTTTATATTCTTACAGTTTGATACATCTACTGGACTTTTTACACGCAATACTTCTTCTATTATTTGAGTGATTCCTGCTGAAAAAATCAGTAAAGATATCTAATAACAAATATAAAAAATACATTTAAATACATTATTATTTTCACAAAGTGATAAAAATTCATTTACTCCCCTTCGAAGTTCTAATTTACTCTCTAAAATACTTTTATGTAATATTGTTGTTGAAAATTTATATTCTATTAAAGCTTGATTGGCTTGTTTCCACCATTCAACCATATAATTATACTTTTCGTCAAATGGGATTTTAGGATCTATTTCTAATGGATAATATTTCTGTTGTAAAGCTTTTACTTTATCATGATAGCTTCTGTCTAGTAAATCACACTCTTCTATTACCCTATAACATCCTGGACATTTTTCGCCATTCATCATTAACGGTGTCATTGTTCCATCAAAGTCAGAAATTATTTGAACTTCTTTTAACGAATGATTAAGAAATTGGTTCAAAAGAACTTCAATCGATTCTTTATTCCTAATATGAATATGATCTGGAATAGTACTAATTTTAGATATTAATTTTTGAAGTATTGGTATCATGATAATGAAAAACAAAGAAAAACTCAAAATTCCGTTTCAAAAATATATTAGTTTCATTTTGTTCAACTCATTTTTCTCATTAATCATAGCAATTACAAACAAAAAAATATTATTTTTATTATTATTTTAATCCATTTTGACCAATTTCAAGAGTACATTGATCATATAGCAATTTCAATTCTTTCACATCTTCATCTTCTTCTCCTTTCAACATTTTTAGATTCAAATATGAATATTCACAATCTATCAATGCTTCTCTTAAACGATTTGTATTGTACAATAGCTTACTATAATATCCATGCTATTCATAATTAATTAACTTTAAATAAATATATACAGCTATATATGGTGATATTGAGCTAACAGGATATTGATAATCACTTCCATCTTTCCATATTCTACATGGTTCAAGAGCTAATTCATAATCTGGTAATTGGATTAATAACTTTACATATTCTTCACATATTTTTGTTAATTTTGGGTTATAACAATGATACAGTATCTAAATAATAAAAATAAATTTACAATTATATATACTTTTGCACTATTATAAATACATTTCATATGTTTTATTTTATCATCCAAATTATCAGAATCTTTATATTTTTTATATTCACTATCAAAAATGGAAATATTTTTATTTATTATTTTAGTTGATGATTTATGACAATTTATACATTCATATCCATTTTCTAGGTTTGGAATACAATAACAATTTTTATTATTATTTTCACAATTACAACAAAATTGACATTTATAGTATTCCATCAATCCATCATCATAATTATTTTTAATACTTTTCATGCATCTCTCACATTCACATTTGAAATAATAATTATCTAATAAATACTTCTGTCTAGTTTTTGTTGATTTATTTAAATCAATATAACTAATCTAATTAAAAATAATAATCATAATAAAATATAATAAAAATACAAATAATTCTTCACTTTCTTTGATTTCTTTACTACATCTCAATATTTGATTTCTGCCATTATAATAGTGAAATATATTTGGATCACAACTATGATTTATTAATGATGGAATTGGATAACAACCATGAGCAATAGGCATATTATCATTATTATTGCATAATGTAAAATCATTACATTTTATTTGACTAATTATTGTTTTTATTGTGATTAATTCTTTATTTTCGATATTTTTAATCCATTCTTCTTCTTCGTGTATGAATTTGAGTGTTAACATGGCTAATTCAGCTATTTCTTCTTTTTCTTTTTCTTTAGTTTCAGATAAGTGATTTATCATATTTATTGCATATTCTTTTTTATTGAATGAATTTTCTTCATTTTCTTTTATCCTAATATTTCCATATTCTAGTCTTAAGATTCTTGCTGTGAATAATACTAATGAAGCAGGAGTATATGGTTTTAATTTTTGAATTGATTTACATTCTATTCCATGTTCATTCCAATCACGTGCTTGACAGTCTCTTGAACAATATTTCACTAATTTGCATTTACTACAACGCTTCAAATTATCTGATTCTTTAAAACAATAAAAACACATCGAATTCCAATTTAATTGGTGTAATATAGCTGTAAATGGAGTTACATTCATTATGATTTCACCTATTTACAAAATGTACTGTTAAATACCTTTATAAAGTGGAACCTTTGCTATTATTCCTTTTCCTTTACCATTTCCAAATTCTTTTATTTCACATTTCTCAAGAAATGAATTGAAATCACTCATTTTAGAAAAATGAAAACTTGAATGATGGTTTGAACGAAAAGAGTCATTTCATAGTCAAATAAACATGAATAATTAAAAATACAAATTATTTACTTTTATTTATTATAACTAAGAATGTGGACTTTCTTCAATACCCAATTCATTTATATTCTTCTGAGATTTAATACATTTTCTAACATAAAATGCGCATATAGTGCAGAAAAACAATAAAATAGATGAAATCAACGACAAGCTTTCTGTACTCACAGCATCAGAATTTAACAATGTAACAATCACAATAAAATTCATTCCAATTCTATAAATATTCATCAACGTTGTTCTAATGTCATTTGTTATATATTTTGATCTTAGAGTTCCCTATTTAACATTATATAACATAATATATATATATATATATATATATATATATATATACAATAGCTGGATAATATAAACCAACTGAAAATTCAAATAACAAATAACAAATCAATTTAATCATATAAATATTCACAATATATGAAACAAATAAAGAAATTGTTGAGAATAAAAATATATATGGAAATCTATTCACTAGTACATAATTTGGTAATAAAAATTCATGTAATAATGAACCAATCATTAATGACATCATTTCCAACGTAAATATTAATCCATGTGAAATTTCATTGGTTGAAACAGATTCTAAAATTGGTGTCCAAAAAAATACAAATATAAACATTGAAGATTCAAACAATGTTTGAATAATTCCAAGAAAAATTAATAATTTACGATGGAATAGTGTGTATAATGTATGAAATAATAAACCGCAAGATGTTCGACTATTGCTTTTCCTTGAACCATAATTTTCATTCCATAAACTTAATACCAAAACTATAGAAAAGAGATAAAAATGTAATAAAATAAAAAATAAATTAAAATATCATATATAAATATACTCGATGTAATAATAAATATAACAATCGAAAAATTAAATGGTGCAATATAACCCCATCTATTTGAAACATAAGTACATAATAAACCAATAAAAATAGCAATTATTGAATTAAAGAATGAACTCCATTCAAATATCGATTGTATATAATTAGCAGGACATTGTGTTTTAGTAAATTCACTGATTAACCATGATTCAAAGGTTGTAGTGTATATTGATGTGGCTATCCCTGTACATACTCTACCAAATATTAATATATAATAATTAGTCATATTTTTGACTATACAACCTAACCCATATATTATTCCATAAAATAGACACATTTTCTTTCTTCCATATTTGTCTGCTAATAATCCGACTACTGGACCTATGATGATTGGAATTATTATGAAAATTTATAATACCAAATAGTAAACTGGATAAATAGCCTATGACAAATAAGAATCCAATAGCTGCTCTTCTATAACCATATGATTGATATCTAATTATTAATAAAGACAAATATACAAAGCATAAATGTGAGAGCCTTGACACCAATCACCTGCTGCAGCAAAAGCATATACTACAAAATATTTCTTAACTAAAGATATTAGTAAATCACTTTCTAAATGAAATAGTAATGATTTTTAATCTTACTGAAAAACTGCACTTCTCTGGTGGTTATATATTGATGAATAACAATGAAACAGAAAAATGCTAATATGACAGACAAAACTTCTGTTTCATCCATTATTTTTCAATTACAAAAAATATACTCGTTTAACAAACAGTTATCAAACATATTTATTTGTTTTATTCATTTTTTCATTTACTAACAATACAAAAATAATAATAATAAACTAAAAAAAGAAACTATACTAACGATATATTCTCTATATTTACATTATTATCTTGACACTTAAACTCAATCACTAAATTATCAAAATGTAACTTACACAATAAATGACTAGGTCTATTACTAACATCAGAAGCTAAAACCTGATTAATAACAGCAAAAGCTTCATCATAATTCTCATAAAATTTCATTTTACTACAAACATTCTTCAAATCATCAATAGATTTATCACTAAAAATTACATTTCTGTTTGGCGTGTCTGCAACAACCCAATCTGGTGTTTTCGCTATAGAAATTGATTCCAAATGAGGTAAATATGGTTTAATGTCAAAAACAGGACTTTCATTCACTAAATCCATATTGGAAATATATAAAACTTTTACATTTCCTTTAATAAATACTTTATCCAATTTAACAACAGATAATCCAATAGGATTTGGTCTATGTGGAGAACGGGTTGAAAATAATCCAGTTTTATCACCTTGTAATCTTGGAGCTTTAACTTTGGCTGGAAATGTAAATCCTTTTTCATTATTACTCTTTTTTAGTGTTAATGTATTTGAGTTTAAATGAAAATAGAAAATCACCCATATATGACTGTATTCTTCTAGACCTTCAAAAGCTGTTGGACTGATTGTTGGATCAATTATAATTTTACCTCTTGAGAGTGGTACTAGACCAGGCTGACGAGGTGTTCCTTGACAATCTATATAACATGATTCAACATGACCAATTACTTTGAGAGGGAATGATCCTGATTGATCTTCTTCTTTGATTATTGCTTGTCTATATTCCTATCAATGATAAATAAATATTTCTTTTGAGATTACTTTTTCAAGTTTTATTCTTGCTTTTTGTTCACTCTCAATTTTTGCTTCTAAATCTTTGGCTTTTGCTTCATATCCTTCTTTCTCCTATTTTCATGTTATTTCAAAAGATACTTTTTGTATTTCTTCTTCCAATTCTATTTTTCTTTTCATATTTCGTTTCTTTTGTATGTATATAACAATAAACAACGTTGATATTACCAAAATTGATATTGTATTAACCAAAATTTCAATATTCATTAATTAGGCTTGATTCACAGTTTGAATTAATTCTTTTTCAATCAAAATCTAATGTCAGAAGGTACATTTTCCGTTAGAAGATCCATTCAGTGGATTTGGCTTTTGTTTCTCATTATAGTTTGTTGCAGCTCAGATAATTATATAGCCTGGGTATATATTTCTGTTTTATATCATTTTATTTTAGATTACTATTACATTTATTTTCGGTACAATATTGATGGTCGATTATATGTTTTGTGATGATGAGAATTTCCGTTTTGATCCAGATTATCAGGTATTACATTCTTTTTCTTATATTTTATCAATGCAATAGAATTATGCAAGGTACAATGATCCTCATTATTAAAAGTCTGTTAATAATCTAAGCTAATAGTTTTGGTTTTTGTTCATATTATGCTTATAAATGGTATTATTGTTATTATTGAAGTGTTTATAATTGTTTAAAATAATTAAAATATGTACATAACATAATTCTTTCAAATTCACAATAATCCTCACAGGATGATCAGAAATCGAATTATTGCATTAAATTGGCATAAATAATTAATATGCATACCTTAAAATCCAAATTCATACAAAAATGAAGATTAGGAATTTCTAATAAAGGTTTCGTAAGTTAAAAACTTGATTATCGTATACATAAAAATCAGATTAATGCAAAATTATGAAAATTTTGGAAAAACAACAACTGTAATGCATCTAAAACTGGCATTAAACCTTCAACCATTCAAATTGTTTTTAAAGCCCGCGCAAAAAATAATCTTTCATCATTCCTTGTGAAATTATATTTAAAGTCCTAGTTTCTGGAATATAATAAACAGCTTCCTTACTGTTTTAACTTGCATAAAACAGATAAAAATAATCAATATAACCCCAATTAATCAAAGTATGTATAACTGATCTATATTTTGTTTTACACCCATACACCTATTCTATATTTATTATACTATCATTGTCATAGTAAATAATCCAATACATAGCAAGAAATTATGAATTGTGATGAATCTTTCGATCTTATATGTAATGAAACTATAGAATTAGATGTTCAGAGTCTGGCAGAGATATATTTTAAAGAATACTTATTGCCAAGAGAAGCAAACGGATTTTCATATTTATCTGAGCAAGCATACATTACAAATTATATGAGAGGTATTCTAGTAGATTGGTTAATCGAAGTATCAGAAGATTTCAGACTGCAAAGAACAACGTTATATTTAGCAATATCATTTATCGATAATTACCTATCAAAAGTGAATAATACAGAAATCCATGAATTCCAATTATTAGGAATAACGGCTCTATTTATTGCACAGAAAATAGAAGAAGTAAGACTTAGAACAGTTCAAGATTTCATTCGATCAACTCAAAATTCATATACAAAAATACAACTATTCGATATGGAGCTCAAACTCTGTCAAACCTTGAATTGGAATTTATTATTTGTAACACCCATTATGGTATATGATTATTTTTTCGATCAATTATTATCATTGATTAATGGAAGTTCACATACAACTGAATTACTACAACATTCATCTGAATGGTTATATATCAGAGGATGTGATTTGTTAGATAGAGTCGTCTTAGATGGTGAACATACAAAATTTAAACCATCTCATTTAGCCGCTTCAGTGTATTATGTTTTGTATGAAGATTTTGGATTATCTGAAGAGCAGCTTGAAGAAATTACAGATTATCCAGTCAGAATATTGAATGATTGTTATTGTTATGTTTACACGATTTATAAAATGAGTTATCAACAAAACGCTCTATTAGATGATGATAATAACTGTCATTTTGAAAAACCATTATTTAATCAAATCTGGAATAATAAATCTTTACATAATTTTCAAGATTATGAAAAATTGTTATTACAGCGTAGAGTACATACATTAATACCACCATTAGTTCATGACCCTCTTGTAGAGGAGATTCCTATACTCAATCTCTCACCAGAACGAGAAGAAATTTCATTGGATGGTGAAAAAATGGTCAAACCAGAATCAAGCCATGACACTTCAATATGTTCGATGAATGATAGTAATATTGACCCTGATGTATCTATGTGTTCAATTATTGAGACATTAAGTAATGAAAGTGATAAGATTAATAGTAATACAACTTCTCCTTTAAAAGATGGTGAAATTGAGAAAGTTCAGTGTAGCAAAAGTACTACAACATCTCCCTTAAAGAGAAATGCTGATAGTAGCAGTTGTGAAAGTAGTGAAATGTTTTGTGGTAATGGTAGTGAAATAAATAACAAGAGAAGGAAAACATTAAACTAAAACAATAATAGAAAATACATTTTGATAACAAGATTTTAAATTAAAAAAAACAAATAGAATATTCATTTATATTGTTGTTGTTTTTGTTATATTTTTAATTTCCAAAAGAAAATACAATAATATCTAATAATAATAATCATTAATTAAATTCTATATAATATCATTTTTTACTTAAATATTTTCTTTCCAGTATTTACAACTCCAGTAATAGCTGAATTAATTCCTTTACCAATCATTCTTCCAGCTTTCTCTGCTTTTGATTCTTCTGGTTGTACTGATGATGGTCCTGGTGGATATTGTTGTTGTTGTTGTTGTTGAGATGGTTGAGGTGGAGGAGGTGGTACTTGATATTGATATTGTGGTTGCTGTGGATATACTTGTTGTGGTTGTTGATATTGTACGGGTTGTGCTACTACTACTGGTGGTCCATATTGTATAGGTTGGTCATTGGGAGGTGGTTGAAATTGAACTTGTTGTTGTTGTTGTTGTTGGTTTATATTATTATTAACATAAACAGGTTGTGGAGGTTGTTGTTGATTGTTGACAGGCTGAGTTTTTATTACTACTGGTTCAATATTGACATTTGCTTCTGCTCTCTATTATATATGATATTAAATATAATAAATATTAAGTATATATTAATACAGCTTCTCTTATATAAGAATCACTAATAAAAAATCCATACATTGTATCAAATGGTGAACAACAACAACATAAACTTGATAAAACAGCTATAAATACAATAATTAATCTATATATATATATATATATATATATACAACAACAAGTTCCAAGAATTGCAAAAATAAACATTACCCATGTTACATTACAATTAATTAAATAAACTGTACTAAAACCATCAGCCATACAGCTCAAATCACCTGCTTGAACATTTCCTACTATTGTCCATATAATCCACAAGAAATCGAAACAGAAATATATTGCCATTCCTGGATCTCTACAGAAGAATTCACTGAATTCTGAATAACTTAATGAATTTTCTTTTATTCTTTTCTTTAAAGCATAGTTGATGTAAATAAACATTGAAAAATTGATAAAGTGACATACACTATTAATCTAATCAACAATATAAATAAATCAAAATACCAGTAAAAATATGCTTGCAAACATACTACAATCTGAATCAAAATCAATAGCTCCAAAAATAATTCCTAAAACACCTGGTACAATATCCAAAATCACTGTTAGCACCATTGCACACGATACATGACGCATACATGCACTATGAAATTAATTACAGTCAGATACGAAAATGCTCTGCAACAATCAGTACAACATGCTTCACATAACATGCATGGAGCGCATATAATCGTTCCTATGGACTCACATAATAGCATAGCCATTTTGAAAATAAAACTGATTTAAAAATCAAAATGAATTAACTTTTGTCAAAATAGTTTCATTTAAAACAAAAAACACAACTTGTCAAAAAGAAAAAATAATTTAATTTACCTTTTTACATATGCGAACAACTCTAACAACATAAAGAAATTGAATATTGTGACATATCCTGTCACAATCGACAAAGTACTTGATTTATTCAATGGATTGAGATTGAATGGATTTATATCCTATTTAGTTAAAAATATACAAAATATTAATACAATTTTAAGTGTATCTTTAACAAATCTTGGAATAGTGAATGACGCAATATGAACAGCTTTTGTATAAAAAGTCAATAAATTACCAAAATTTCTATCTATTCTTCTTGGATACAAATAATATTTTTCTATAAAATAACAAAATAATTATAAAAATCTATACTCTTTCTTGTATTAGATAGTAATAAAAATCCATATTGACCTAAAGGTGCTGTAGGTACACAAAAAGAATAATAATTTACTCTCGGAAATATCTGTTGCAATATTCTAATATCACTTGCATATTCACTCTTCATTTCCCATTCATTATGATATTGTACTGAAACCACTCCATTAATATTCAAATGTCTATTTAAAAATGAACCAAAATAACTCATTCTATGACAAGTTATATTATGAAATCCAACAATTATAACATCATATTTTAAATTTATATTTTCTTCATCGAATGCTTCAATTCCTGAATAAAATTCATGTGTTAATGGATAATGTTTATCTCTGAAGAAGGGATAGTGTTTATAGAAAGATTCCTTCATCTCTGGCGATTCAATGATTATATCTATTTTTTCTAAACTACTAGAATGTCTAAGTACTTCATGAATTAATCCAGTATAGTACATATCTATTACTAATATAGATTTGGGATTATAGTGTGAAAACATAGGTACATGCACAGCCATTTCTTGGTAAGCATATATATCTTTTTCTGATAATCTAACACATGAATCGATTGTTCTAACTCTTCCATATGTTTCAGTATATAAGTAAGATATTCTCTATTTTTTATAATTACTTATATTTTATACATGACCATTTATATCTTCAGTAATAGCATCAGATTTCAATTTCACAGCAAAATCATATCCTATTATTTTATTTTATAGCAATAAGTAAATACCATATTCATTTGCTAATTGTGTATCAAATCTAAACCATAATTTATTATAAGTTTGCATTAATCAAGAAGATAATCAAGAAAATCCAAAATAGAATAAAAGATATTCGTTTCTTAAGAAAGCTTGATAAAATTTGGGTGAATTTTTGGCTCAACCCTTACTTTTTATTTTTGTTTTATGTCTTTATCAAAACTTCTTGTTGTCTTCTTTATAATAGAATTAGTTACTTCATGTAATAATCTCTGTAATAAACATGGTATCTGCAGTACTAGAGATAAATGTGTCTGTTATCCTGGATGGGGTGGTGCAGATTGTTCATTAAGTATTTAACCTTATTTATTTATTTTAATAATAGGATCTTGTCCTTATTCTGAAGCTTATGTTGATGTAATTTTAGGTGATTTGAATCATGACGGAAGTATTTCAGATGATCAAGTAAAAACTGAATGGTATCCAGACTATGGCCAAATAGAAAACTTAGGAGAATATGGTAGGAAGTACAAACATATGTACGCCGAATGTAGCAACGCTGGCATATGTAACAGACAAACTGGTGATTGTGAGTGTTTTGCAGGTTATGAAGGTAGTTCCTGTCAACGTAGATCCTGTCCTAAGACAGATGAAGGAATTTGCTCCTCTCATGGAGTGTGTGTACCAGGTTATAAAGATAAAGTAGAAAATAAGAATAAATGGGAATTACGTAAATATTATAAGTGTCGATGTGATAAAGGATATACTGGATATGATTGTAGTGAAAGGACTTGTCAGAATGGAGTTGATCCATTACAAGTGAATAATATGTTTATGAATTATAAATTCTCATTGCCACATAATCATACTGATCCTACTAGAAAATTACAAGATAATCCACGTCCTGTACCTAATGCAATGGCTCCATTTTATTTTGATATTGAATTTAATGGTGTTAAATATGTATCTCCTTATATATCAGAAAGAGAAATTACACAACTATGTAATGGCAAATTGACTACAATTTATAATAAAACTATTGGATTAAACTTCCAAGAGGAAATTAGAAGAGCTTTACAAACACTACCTCCTATTTCACAATCAAGTGTATTATTATCATGTAATCAAGAAAAATTACCAACAAGTGGTTCTACAAATCATTCAGAAGATAATATGAATAAAGTATTAGTGACAATTAGTGTAGAATATACTGATTTTGATGCATTTAAAAATTCAAAATTATATATCCATGAAATGTATAATAATGGAAATATTACTACTGATGGTAAAATTGATAATGATCCTATAACTAATAATCCATATCATACAAATTCTGAGTTTGTTACAAGTACAGATGGTGATAGTAAAGCTTACCTTGAAGAAGTTATATCTGAAGCAGTAAAGGAATATCCATCTGATGTAACAACTACTAAGGAATGTAGTGGAAGAGGTAAATGTAATAAAAATACAGGATTATGTGAATGTTTTTACGGATTTTATGGATCAGCTTGTAATATGCAATTAAAATTAGCTGTGTAGAAAAAAGATTGTTATTATAATTTATATATATTACTTTGTATTATTAAAAAGAAAAATGTGTGTTGGGGTTTGATTTCTGTTTGAATTTCTCAAAATTCATTTTAATGTTTAACGGCGTAGATAAATATAGTGGCAAAGTTATTGAAGGAGATGAAGCTAATTGTGATGATATATCGTATCATAAACGAATATAATCAAATAGAACTGTATTATCAACTTCATCAGCAACTGAGACAATTATAGCATCAAATGAAGAAGGAACGTATTTTTATTGATTTAAATATTACAGTTTAATCGCATTCAAAGCAAAACTAGACACAGAAGAAGGAGGATTAATGTGGAATCCAAGTTACGATGTTCAGAACGATTACAAAACAGCATTATCAACTTCACAAATGGTTTCAATGCTTCATGATACAAGAAGAAATGAATTATATAAAAAAGCAATTAATCAAATAATCCAAGACTTTATCAAAGAAAATAATCGTCCACCAACAGTATTAGATATTGGTTCAGGTACTGGATTATTATCATTACTTGCAGCTGAAGCAGGAGCTGCAAAAGTCTTAGCATTTGAACAAATGAAAATTTTGGCAGATATCTCCACCCAAATAATAGAAGATAACGGATACAATTCAAAAATTACTGTCTTAAACTTAAAGTCCACTCAACTTAGTGAAGAAAATGAAGATTTAAAATGTGATGTAATGGTATCAGAAATCCTAGACAGTATTCTACTAGGGGAAGGAGTTATACCAGCAGTACGACATGCAAAGAAATATTTATTAAACAAAAATAATATAAAAAAAGAATATAAGATAATCCCACAAAATGCCAAAATATATGGAAGTTTAATATATTCAAAAACCATTGAGAATATGAGTAGTATAGAGAATATGTATATTCATTATAATGATAATGAAATTGAACATTTAAGTGGAAGTGAAGAAGAAGATAAGTGTATGAATGGAGTTAATTGTTTACCTGTAAAATTTACTTTTATTTTAATTTATTTATTTATTTATAGGTTCATACAGACAATTTAGATTATATTCAAATAAGTGATTATAATGTAATTCACAATATCGACTTAATAAATGTTCCAGAAGATAACAAAATTTTAAATGATATAGTGAAATATAAAATCAATCAAAATGGAAAGATAAATGGAATATTGATATATTGGGAATGTAATTTATATAATAATATCATTTATTCAACAAAACCAAACGAAGAAATATGTGATTCTTTGTGGCAAGATCATTGGATTCCAATAATATATCCGTTACAACCAACAAACGTGAGTTTGAATGATGAAATTGCGTTGAATTGTTATTATAATAATCGTAGATTATGGTTTTCATTTTATAATCATGATGATGATATTAATTCTTCTTCTTCTTCTTCTATTTTAAAATGTAATTGTTTACATCATATTATTCATACACCAATGAGAATATCGATGTTGAATAATCAATATAGAAATAAATATTTTGAAAATATAATAAATGAAGGATTTACTAGAAAAGGAAGTATATTTTGTTTATACATATATATATAGAAGAATCATTGTTATTAGATATATCAGATGGTAGTCTTTGTACATTTATCTCTTCAAAATTATATCCAAACAGTTATTCTATTGAAGATAAAACACTATCAATTGAATTATACTCGAAAGTATAAATTATATATATATATATGAATAGATAGCAAAACGTAATCACAACATCACTATTCTCAATGGAACTTGTAAATTATTGACGCCTGAAATAATCAACAATCAAATCATAGATATTCTAATAAGTGAAATATTCTACTATCAAATGGAAGATTTAGTAATTATGAGTGCATTTAATTATTGGTATCAAAAGGATTGTTTATTGAGAAATAATATTATTAATAAGGAGACAATATTATATCCTGCAAAGTGTAATATTGTTTGTGCTGTAGTAGAATTTAAAGTATTTATAATAATATTTTTCTAGATTTTTCTATAATTTTCTTATTCTAATTTATTTATAGGATTTATATAATGGATATGGTTTAGCAGGAAGTCCTTGTGGATTCAATCACAAATCATTCGACAATTTGCTGAACAACTGTTGGAATAATTACGAATTTCCATTTCCACTTTGGATGTATAAAACTAAACTCTTATCTAATCCATCAGTTTTAATTGAATTGAATTATACTGAAATTATTCATTCTTTATCTAATTCTATTAATATTAATATTAAACATAATGGAATTGTTCATGGATTAGTTATTTGGACTGAATTTTTATATTCAAATAATTATCCACTTTTATCGACTGGTTTAAATGATAAAAAAGAATTTTCAAAAGAGTTTAAACAGATTGTCAAGTTTGTTAAGGTTCCAAAGAATGTTGAAATTGGTGATAATGTTAATGTGAAATTTGAATTTGATTCTACTGCCGCTGAGTGGAAGATTGAGTTTTAAAAATGAGATTATGTTTTTGTTTTTAGTGTTCTATTTGTATTTAGGTTATATTTATATAAAAAATATTCAACAAACACAAAGAATGATAAAAATTAAAATTGAACTGACTATATAATATAGTCAGTAATGTTTTAAAAATTTTCTGTTATTTAATAATATAATGAATTCTAAATTTTATTATTCTGTATTTAATAGTAGTTCAACAATCAATTTCACTGATACACCTGTGTTAGACAAGATTGATAATATGGAATGTGGATTAAGCCAAAAGTTATTGCATCCTCTGCTTGTAAAGTAGATTCTAATTATTTATATTTTTATATATAGCCCAATTCAAACTAAAGCCGAATTCTATGTCAAAATAATAGATCGTTCCAAAGGCGAATTAGAATTGTCACATCCAGCAAGTAGGATGCATTTATACTCCCAAAAGTCAAAGAACGATGAATTTCTAATATATCAGAATACCTACAGTATCTATCAGAAAAATACTGATAATTATTGTTGTTCACTCGTTAAGAAAGATAATGAGTTTGTATTATACAACAGATTCTGTCGATATTGTGATAATGACCTTCACAAATATACATGTAACATTAGTTATTCAAATGAACAGAACGAAGAAAATAAAAGAGAATGTTTAATGAAAATTCAAAAGAAAGATGTACAATTTAATTCAATTAAAACAACACTCTCAAATATATTTATTCCTTCTTATGACAATACTACAAAGAAGAAATATGTATGGTGTAAAAGAACAAATCAAATAGAATCAACAACTACAGTTATAACATCTAAATTGCCAAATTATGATAGAATTACAAAGATTCTATCACTTCATTTTGATAATAATGAGAGTGAGGTAAAATATTTACCTTCCAAAAGAAATTTTATATTACAAAACCCTGATAATGAAGTTGTAGTTCAATTTTCAAAAACTGACAAAAAGCAATATAAATTGACTATATATTCAATGATGTCAATAATTGAAGCGTTTGGAGTAGTATTGTCTTATTTTTCTGATTAATAATTAAGTATTTTTCATTAGTGTTTGTGTTTAAAAAAAGAAATTTCATTTTACATATAAAATAGCTTGAATTCTTGTTTGACAGAATGAAATATTTATTTTGCTTTATTTTGATTATTTTGATAATAATGTTTTTTATAATATGTGCAATTTTAGTGTATTTTCCCAACATATATAGCATGTATGATGAAAAAGTAAATATACCAAAAACGTTTACATTGATGGATAAACAGATAAATGACAGATTAGAACAGTTGTACAAAGCGTATGATAATTGCTCAGATAAATATCCAATGAAGTGTGGTTATATTTATGAAGGAAAACGTACTAGTCATCCTCGTTCTAAACATAAAACATATATGGCTAAATTTCCCGTCAATTTTTCAGTTATATCACAATCAACAAAGAAATGTTTCAAAGCTTCTTTAATCATTTCAGTAGTTTCAGCAACAGATGCCTTTATCAACAGATATTCATATAGAACATCATATTCAGTATATAAAGATAAATATCCTTTATATTTCTTCATCGGTTTATCAAGAAATGAGACAATTAATGGATTAATATTTGAAGAAAATAAGAAATATGATGATATGATAATATTTGATTATTTAAGTAGTTATTATAACAATTCAATTCAATTTATTATGAGTATGAGATGGTTAAATGACAATTGTAAAGATTATAGATATATATTAAGTCAACAAAGTGATACATTCGTAAATATTCCATATTATCAACAACATTTTGAAAATTCCTCAGTAAATCATACAGTCATTTCTATTATAAGAAGATCATTTGGAGTAATAAGAGATGAAAATAATCCTTGGTACATGCCAAGATCAGCTTATAATGAAAGTAAAACTTGGCCTGATTTCCCTGTTATTCCTCACATTATGTTATTTAAAGATACAGTTAAAAAGATAGTAAATGCTTCAAATTATGTTAAGACAGTTGTATTTATGGATGATGTTTATTTAGGAATGTTATTGAAGTATTCAAATCTTACTAAAACATTAAAGAATTTAAGTCCTTTAATATTATTTTTTCGTTATTTTTATATACCGAATTTTACAGTATTTAAAGAAACGATGTTATTTATGCACAGTGTTCAACCAGGTGCAGTGTATTATTTATCTTCAAAAATTTATAATTGAAAGTTTATAGAGTTGTTTTAGTGTGTGAATGTGAGATATAGGAAATGTAAAATATGAAAGAAATGAAGTGGATTTATAATTTGTAATTAATACAACAAAAAATGAATAGCTAAACAACAATAGATGATTATTCATAATTTAAAATTTTCAGCGAAAGACTTATATTCATTTATCTATTCTTCATACAACTATTTGCGAGGTAGAAGTAAGTATTTTTTTACTACTATCGTTTATAATTTCACATTTTTTATTCCATTCTTTCCACATTGTTGAATAAAACACAACAAATCCAATAAATACACCTAATACACTTCCAGCTAATATATCACTAAAATGATGTTTATTATCTTTCTAATTACAATAAAATAAATAAACAAAATACAGGACGAGATCCAGCAATTAAAAAACCACCTAATAATGGGATTGAAGAAAATATTATCTTTAAAAATGTTTGTCGATTTTCATATATTTGATTTAATATCATAAATAGGAATAATGAAGTAAAACTCAATCCTGCACATGAATAAGATGAATGTCCTGATGGAAAACTCTTTCTTAATCCTGCTAATTCAGATTTCTATTGATATTTTATATTGAATTTATAATTTTATACTGAACAATTGCATTTGGAATAATCTCCTCTCATTCCCATTGTTCCATATATTCCAGTTACATTGTCATATGGATAATGACATGCGTCAAAGAAATTTGGACGTAATCTACCACAATAGACTTTTAAATAATCAGTAACACATTTCGTAAGAAGAAATGCCTGTAATAACGATATTATTGACCTTTGTAAACTCTACATTCATATCATAAAATACAACTATATACAGGCATCTTTATTCTGTCTGTTACTTTGGGAATTATTAAGGATAAACAAATAACAACCACCAGTGGTAAGGCAACAGAGTATATATACAGTTCTACAGTGCTGACAGTACTACTATGATAAGGTCTAGATATTGTTGGATCACCTTCAAAGAATTCTGGATGAAAAGGTTCAATGAAATAATAAATTACTTCAATTATAGCAAGCAATACAAGTAACAGAATTCCCCATATATCTATTTGATTTAAAACAGACATGATATAAAGAGATTTTCAAGATTCAAAAATTAGAAAAACGAATATATTTTTAGAAATTTAACAATATTATCAACTATGATGTTTCTGAAGGTATGAAGATATTTCTTTACAAAAATGATTCAATGGAAAACCCATCACATTATAATAACAACCATTAATTCCTTCTATCAAACAACCACCTATTCCTTGAATACCATATGATCCTGCTTTATCTAATGGTTCTTTTGTATTTACATATTCTTTTATCATTTCTTCACTCATCTCACAAAACTTAACTGAGGTTTTATCAGAGAATTCTATTGTTTCTTTTGTTTTGCATATATAAATAACAACACCACTATATACTTCATGACTTTTTCCATTCAATTCTTTGAGAGCATTCAAAGCATCTTCTTCATTTTTGGGTTTTCCTAATAATCTACCATTACTTGCAACAACTGTATCACATGCTATTATTATATCACATTTATCATTCATTTTATTGAATATATCAATGGCTTTACCTCTAGCTGTTTCAATTACAAATTTATCCTATTGTAAATATTACAAAATAATAATAATGGCAAAATTTTTGATGAATCGATGTTTTCTTCAAAAGAAGAAGGAACAACTTCGAATTTCAACCCAATTTTACTTAGAATCTCTGATCTTCTAGGAGATCGAGATGCTAATATGACTTTCATTTCATTCAATTGTTTAACAAATGGATACAACATGAGATTTTTAGATAAAAAAATTAATGGTGAACCAAAATTTTGAATAACCAGAAAACAAAAAAAATAAAAAACTTATTAAACGCATTCTTATTCACATTTTAATTTATTAGAATCAGCATATTCAATCATCAATCTAGCTAATACATCCATAGGATCTAAAATTGGTATATTTTTATAAAATTTATCTTTAACAGCTAAAGGAAGTTCAGTACATCCCAAAATTATCAATTCATCACCTTGTTCAATCAATGTATCCATCAAATTATACAAAATATCTTTAGCTTGTTTAAAATTGTATATATTTTATAACATTCTGATAATTTAAGATAGTGTGAATAATTTCCATACACTCTTGTTACTGTTGTTGATAATATCCCAATTTTCGAAATTAGTGGACATGTCTGCTGTATGTAATTAATTGTGTTTATGTATTAAACTTAAATTAATACTGCATTTAGCTCGCTTTCATAGATATGTGGATTTAATCTAGATTTCATTCTTTGGTGAATTTTTGTAGGGCATCAATTAAAATATGCTTTATAAAAGAATATTAGTTTGTTTACTGTTGATTTATTATTCATACACATTATATTTAATAGTGTTTCTGTTTTTGTGTTTTTGCTTTTAGCTTGGAATTTAGAATGAATAAAGAAGTTTTAATATCCCCCAAAAGTCCCAGGCCAACTAATACAAGAAGTTACACTTTTAGGATATTTCATTTGGCTTTATGTATGGGATTACTCTGTTTTGGATATCTTACTGTTATTGTATAGAGTAACAGTTATTTATTAATAGTCATTTCAAACACAGTTGAATAAAACTGTAGGTAGCATTGGTATGACTTCCAATTACGTAATCTTTGCTATATCGTGTAATTTTGCTCCAAAAGTAGTTAATTGCTTAGGTCTTAAGTATATAAAATTCTTTTATATTATTTAGAAAATCAATGACAATTTTTTCACTTGGATATGTTTTATTAGCATTAGCAAATCTATATCCAGCTGCATATATCTTTATCCCAGTAAATATATTAGTTGGCTTTACTGGCGCGATATTTTGGTGTGCTGAAGCTTCTTATTTAGGTAAATTAGCTTATAATCAGTCAAGAGACAGTGGGTTATGTATATTTGAGTATCTATATATTTTAGTTTTTGAGTCTGTTACATCTTATTATAACGGAATAATGTTTTGTTTTGTGGAATTATTTAGTGCATCAGGAAATGCATCTGCAAGTTTTATTTTGACTTATTTGGATAGAAAAGTATAATTATTTTCTAATTGTCTATCTATTAATAGTATCTATATATAATATTAGCTTCAGTTTGTTTGTTAGCAGCAATTATAATATCTTTTTTGAATGAACCAAATCGAATTAAGCCAGAAATGAAAATAAGTAATTTAGAAGATTTAGAACCAAGAGCTTCTGTATATAATAATGAAATATTTAATGTAATTATAGGAAACTCCTTCATTTTTACAAACAATACATCTTATCCAAAAATCAAAAGAAATGAAATTAATACTGTTTCCATGTTTTTATGCAGGTGTAACGTATTTTAAATCATTACAATTAATAGAAAATCATTTGTTTTAGCTGATTTCAGTAAATTCGTTGGTGGATATATAGTTGGAGTAGAAAAGAGTGGTTATATTATCTGTGGATATTTCATAATGGGAGCAATTGCTAATATTCTAGCTGGAAAATTAGCATCAACATTTGTAAAAAGACAAGGTTTATTTGTTGTTGATTTTGTTATGCATATGACATTATATGTTATGTTGTTAGTTATTAAAGTATATTCTATTTTTAATAATACATTGTAGTTACCTCATAATAATACATCATTAGATAGTTTTATTAAAGCTTATCTTCTTACTGCATTATTAGCAAGTGGTAATGGAGTTTCTATCTCTCAAGTATATATTAAATATCGAAATATTATTATATAGCCAATATCAATAGTTCAATCATTTTATACAAATGATAAGGATAGGAATTCTGGAGTTTCAAATGCATTAATGTCACAAACGTTAGGAATGAGTGTGGTATTTCTGATAAGTATATTTGTTAATGATCCAAAAATATTTTGGATTAAATTGGTGTTTATGATTGTTTGTCAAATAATATCAACTACATGTGTGTATTATTGTAACTTTTGTGTTAAACCTATTGATGGAACAAAACCAAATAGAATTGAAACTGTTGATAGTGTTGGTGGATCTTTCTTTTCTTCATTATCAGCTGAACAAATTGGTGAATTTATGGTTCCAACAATTGCTGAAGAAGATTTACTTTATTTACAAGATTAATTTTCTTTTTATAAATGTGTATTATTGTTTTTACAATATTAAACAATTTCATTTTAACGACTATTTGATCTATTTTAAGGTGTTTGGCGCCTACCCCCTAGGCAGGCATCCACCGCCAGCGCCGACCAGGCGAGCGCCTCCTGTACTTAGAGAAAATAAAAACATAATAAGTATACAATATTTAATCAGTTATGTTATTTAATATATCAAACATTTCTTTTCTATTTCCTATTAAAAATAATGTATTTGAAACTGTTGTAGATTCTAATCTTGTTCTAAAATCTGAATTTATCATACAACCATAATGAAAAAGACTTTCACAACTAAATTCTGTTGCTTCAATAGGTAGGTAATGTTGAATTAAAGGTTCAAAATATTTGAAATATGTTTTATCTTGTATGGATTGCCAATAACTTAAGCAGTCAAATTTATCATACATTTCTATTTCAAATGTTTTATAATATTCTTCACAATATTTCTTACAATCATTAATATAACTTGTAGATATTTCAAACGCTATATTTTTTAATGTGACATTATCGGAATGTAAATATTCTTCATCTTCTTCGCTTTCATCACTTTCATATATGTTTTTTACAGCATTTGTTGTGTGTGTCAATGATATTACTGAACAGATTTCTTCATATAATAACTCTCTGTAATCATCTTTTACCATCAACTTATAATTTAATGGATTCAACAATGATGCTATCTTTAATTCATTTACATCAGAAGGAAATTTTTCTATGCATATATAATTATATTTATCTGTATTACTAAATCTTTTAAGCAACTCTTCAATATATTCTAAACATAGACCACTTACGGCTGCATTAATTGATTTTTTCAATCTTAAACTATACATTTCTTTATAATTAATAAGTATTCTATGAACTACTTTTAATCTTTTAATTATAATTGTTAATGAACATCAATTTCTTTGAATCAACCTTTTCTGTAATTCGATTAGGGGTTTAAGTATTTTTACTATTTCTACAATTAAATCATAATCATTATTATTTGGGAACTCTTCTGTGTAATCTTTATCAATAACCTATAAATAATTACAAAATAATAAAATTGAAAATAACATTTACTTGAATATAGGATCTTATATCATTAAAAGATTCAACAAAATGTTGAAGCATGTCGTAGCAAGAGAACCATCTAACATCTATAGCACTTGGTATTTTGGCAGTTATTGTATTTTACTTTTCTTGATTATATTTTAATATTAAAACTTTCCTTAGTTCTTATAGAAATTGTCCTTCCTGTTTAAATGATCATGGAGTTCACTAAATTTATTCACAGATGTTTTAATTATAACTTCCGATCTTAATAATGCGTTATGTAAACGATGACTAAAACAATGTATATGTATAAAGGAGCACATCTTAATAGCTGCTACCATGTCACTGGCGCTATCGCTTGTTGCCGTTATTATTTAGTCATGTAATATAGTATTTTGTAAATTGTTTAGTATAATTGATGTAGTTTCAGACTTTTTATTATCTACTTGTTTTGTATATATTAAATATGATGTAATATTCATATCTTTCATGAAGTCCACAAAAATAGCTAAGTAGTTTGTCCTTTACCATTCCAATGGTCCATTTGAATATTCACAAATTTAGTGTTTTCTATGTCGCATTCCATTTTCTTTTTTATTAACGATATTATTGAATCGGTTGTATCTGATATTTGCTTATATGTAGGTAATTTTATATGTAATGTATCAAAAAAACTACTAAACCCATATCCATCTCCAAATCGCAAAGGTCGACAATCTATGTGTAACGCTGCCACGTATTGGTAAAGAATTTTTCTATTGATATTGCTGTATGTTGGTATTGTTGTCTGATTAAAGTGTTGGATTAAATTTTTGTTTTTAATGCACTCTTCACTAAATTTGTGTTTCTTCATTAGATGGCTTTTTAAGTGTGATGTGTTTGAATCCTTTTGTCTACCTAATTATATCTATTATAAAATAAATACCAATATTGACGTTAAAATTGCATAGGATGCATTTTCTTTTATATACAATACCATCTCTAAATTTTGGTCCAAAAAATATAGCAGATTGACAAAGAAAACTCATAAAAAAGAATAAAGATTATTTTTTGATAATTATTTTTTTATAGTTACATTATATAGCAATTTCAATACATTTTTATATTTTAAATCACTCCCCCTTCACTTTTTATATTTTTATTTTTTATGAAACCCAGCGCCTGCCTGCACCACGGCAACGTAGAAATATCGTAGAACTAGCGCCTTTTTAGCACCTTAGTAATATTTTTCTAAAATGTCTATCATATCTTTCTATTAACTTTACCAAAATAAGATGGCTTAGCAATTTCTAAAGTACTGGAAAGGGATCAAGAACCTGTTGATACACCTCCTTCTCCTGATGATTTGGCGGAAATTACCTACAATGTTGATAATTCACCTACACCAGATTCAACTCAAATAGAATCTACATCAATTAATCATCATAAGAGTCAGTACACTAAAATAAGTCAAAACCAGCTTGATATTCTGAAGATACTATTCAACAAACATGGTCCTTCATTCTCCATTACTAAATATTCTGATAAAACAGGCATTAAGCCTTACAGAATAGAGCAATTAATTAAAAAGTTAAAGAAAGGTGTTAGTATAGACAAATCTTCTACAAAGAAAGGAAGAAAAAGAATATTAACCAAATCAGATTCAGATTTACTGATTAATCAAATCAGAGAAAACAATAGATGTATATTCAACGATATGAAAGAAACTATCAGCATTCAAGCCAATAAAAATGTTTCTATTTCCACTATAAGTAGACACTTAAATCATCGAATGAAACCTACCATTACACTAAAAAGATTTACAATACGCCAAATTCCTGATGAAAGAACATCAGATTTAATAAACGATAGGAAACATGTCGTTTGCGATATGATAAACTTTATTAGATCTGGGAAAAGGCCAGTGTTCGTTGATGAAACGCACTGGCGTATGGGATTGGTGCATGGTCGTGCTCGTGCACAGTCTGGAATAACACCAATTGTTCATGGTCCATCAGGTTCTACTGAACTTACAGCAATCGCCTCTATGTCCGATACTGGAATGTTATATAATGTGGTTATATATGGTAATAATTCAAGTGAAATTTTTATGACAATGCTTCAATGGTAATATATTGTACTATAATACTGCGTACAGCCCCGAACTTAATCCCATAGAAATGATTTTTGATTTATGGAAAACAAGAGCTGTGTTTTTCCCCGTTGAGTACAACTCCCCGTTGAGCGATTAGAGACTTTAGAAACAAACTAAATGTATATTCTTACTTATTTTGATGAAATATTGTTACTTTTATACTTACTTTGTCATATAACCTATGTCTGCAATATGCTTTTTTGATAACTTTAATATTGTATATATGAAACGCATTTATTTTAATTATTTATTTTAATGTTTTATTCATTACTAGAGACTAAAATGAATTAACTGAAATGATTAAAATACTTAAATTCTAATTTGAAGACCTTAAAAACCAAAAAATAAAAATAAATTCAAGCCTCACTCAAGCCAACTTTTTACATTTCTTTTTTAGACATGTATAAGTAAATGTTCATTACTTCTAATCATTTCAATTAATCAATTTTAGTCTCTAGTAATGAATAAAACATTAAAATAAATAATTAAAATAAATGCGTTTCATATATACAATATTAAAGTTATCAAAAAAGCATATTGCAGACATAGGTTATATGACAAAGTAAGTATAAAAGTAACAATTTTTCATCATAATAAGTAAGAATATGCATTTAGTTTGTTTCTAAAGTCTCTAATCGCTCAACGGGGAGTTGTACTCAACGGGGAACAACAAGCTGAAACTACATCTTTTCTTAACCATGATCAAAAACTTCAAAGGATAACCGATGCTTTTTCTAATATATCAACTAGCGAGTGTTATAAAGATGTTCAACATGTAATCCACGATGTCTACAGTATGGTTTTAAGAGATATTGATGTATGATTTGTCAGTTTTACATCTTTCCTTTTCTTTTTTTCTTTTCTTTTCTTTTTTGTTTTATTCTTTTTTTGATTATATTTTGTATTTCTCTTTATTTTTTTTGTTGTACATCTGTCACTATAATAAACGTTCTGAATGTGTTTATGATAAAAGTCTCATTTATTATAAGCAAATATTCTTATGAATCTTTGTATTTCTTATTTATAAAGAAAGTCTCAGCTTCGTATGTAAGCTATATGCTAATTCAATTAATTTGATTTCGAATTATTAATTAACTAAAAGCTTCAAAAAATTCTATGAATTATGTTTAGATGAAATCTCGGTTTAGTTTCTTTATATAGTAACTAATGAATGAGAAATCTTCAAAAAAGTGCAAACTTTGGCTTATAAATTTTACAACATACATTTAAAGATTTCTCATACAAAAAAGTGCAAATACATGGAATGAAGTAAAGATATTTAAAAAAATCTAGAGAAAAGAAGGCTTGAAGGCTCGAAATTGTTTTTAGCAAAAAATAAACTGTTTTTTGAGAGCAATCCAGTCCAAGATTAAAGGCTCGAAGAGCTCGTAGAATATTCTACAAAGCTAGTACATATCCAAAGTATAGATTATATAATAAAATATATGGAACTTTGTAAATGTTTATTTTCAGAGAATCTAATGTTTTGCAGTGCAAATGCTTTATATTCTATTATAGAGATTATAAACAATGAAACTGATTCTTTTGGGTGATACTGGTACAATTAAATACTAATATTAAAGACAAATTCTATAGATAACAAATTTCAATGTAAATGTATTTTATTGGTTTAATATTATTATATTGATAAAAATATATATAACTCCGATTGATGTTGTTTTTAAACCCTAGCTTCATTAAATACATTCACAAATATTGGATGTAATGTTGTAGTTTCTACAATTATTAGATAATGAAATATCCTGAAAAAGAGATTTATTAATCTCTTTCTATATCTACATATGTATATTACTATACAATGCCGTTCGAAATAGATTTAAGGGTATTATAAACTTCATAGTTTGTGATAAATCTATTTTGGTTTGAATGTAATAATTTGCATATACCTTTGTATTTATTACAAAAATTATGTGGAACAATGAAATTTAAAAAAGGTAATGATCTATCTATTTTTCCAAACTATATGTTAATATATTATCAAATACTTTCGTAGTGAACCAAGGTCCATAATTCATTCCATGATCTCCAAGCATTATTAGAATTGTATTGTTAAGTATATTATGAGTTAATAAGTAGTTCAAATGATTAGAAAAATCTTCATTTGTTCTAAGTAAAGATATTTGTCTTTCCTCATGTGGTTCCATAAAAGTTATATATGAAATAAAAGGAATTGACTTGTTATTATAGTATTCTACTGCTTCTGTCAAATAATCTAAATATAATTGATGAAATTGTTTATTTCCCACACATCTAGGTTTGCTGGCATCCTAATATTATACTATGATTTGATCCTCTATATGATGTGTTACCATATAATTCTGATTTTTTATGACAATCTCCTAATAAATTAATAGAAACATAATCACTTTCTTCAAAATCTTCGAAAATGTTTTTTTGTTTCTTTGAAATATCATTAGTTCCATAAAATAATGGTAAATAATTGTGTATCGATCTAGGTCCAACAGAATGATATCTAAGCATTTCATAAATGTTACTTCTGGTTTTAAAACGCTTAAGAATATCTATTGTTCTTTTCATTTGTTTTCTAAAAACATATCTTGATGCTGCATCAAATTGATATATAATGACAGAATATTTATTATTCTTATTAATTTTTTGCTTTATTGGAATGAAGTGTAAAATATAAAAATTAATACTTTCAGATATATTTTTTCGAAACTCTATAACTTCTGTTTCGATATATAATTTCTGCATTTTCTATTTTTCATACTATGAATAATTAAATATATACTTTTATCTTAGCAACTTTTTCTATAAAATTAGTTCTATTATTAAAATTTAAAAAATTAACATAACCACTCTTTTCAAAATATATATTGTTAGTATCTATTTTATAATTAATAGCTAATCTGTTATTACATGTTCCATATGTCTTGTTTGGTAAATTCCTGTTTGATCCTATGTGTTGTGCGCCGTTTGTCAGAGTTGGCCATTTGTCTACCAGACACTTTCAAAACAAACTAAATACATATTCTTACTTGTCTTGATGAAAAATTGTTACTTTTATACTTACTTTGTCATATAACCTACATCTATGAGTAACTATTAATTGTCATAATATTGAATAAAAACTATCAAAATATATTCTAGAAATTATGTATATTCCAAATTTTATGTTTTTATTGACATATAATGTCTAGATGAGAAGTGTCAGTTACACAGGAATTAAGAATTATTCCCCTTCTGATGTCATTTTTAATTTAAAATTTCATTTTCTTCAACTTTTTTGTTTGTATGTTTTTTTGATTCAGTCAAAGAGAAAAAATGAATTTCAGCAGACACTTTGAAGAATGTTAAAATATTATATCAAGATATGAAGATATTTCAAAAAAGAAAAATCAAGCTTGTCATACTTGACAGTTTTTTTTATTTCAGAAAATCAAAATGTAAGTACTATATATTTATATATACATATATATTATTATTATTATTATTATTATTATTATTATCAAAATACTTACTTTATATTATTTATAAACTGTATATAATACTATCATGTACAGCGAAAGGTATAGAAGCATCATTATTTTATGAACATAAAATAGATGTAATTGATTTTGGTGATAAATTTATTAACAGATAAGCTGAAAGCGCATTTTAATAGAAAATCGAGGTTTAAGAAGTCAAAGATTAACTAGTCCCAATTATAGAGTAGAAAAAATAATATATCAAATATACAGCAGAATAGTGTTGATTTAGACTTTAGGAGAAAAAATGTATTAATTAGAAGAAAAAAAGCTCAAGCTCAAGATTTAGATATTGGTTGAAGCACTCAAATAATATCAATGGATCCTGCTTATTTATCATTAGATATTGGTTGAAGTATCACTTACCAATGAAGGATCAATTAAACCAAATGTAATATTTACTCCACCAAGGTGAATTAGATATAGAAGAAAGTGTAACAATCGAAGTATCTTATACAAGTTCAACTCTTGGTGAATTTAGTGATCATTTTGAATTTGCATTAAAAGGAGCAACTAATAATGTGATATTAACAATAAAAGGACATGTAGTTGGTCCAACATTCTTCTTTAATAAGAATAAACTAGATTTTGGTATTGTAAGTTATGCGTTTTTAAACTCAACTGATTTGATATTAAGAAATACTTCCTCTGTTCCATTTATATTCAATTTACGAGTTCCTCAAGATGGTAATTACTTAAACAAAGAATTCGAAATAATTCAAGCAGTAGCAACAGTATTACCAGAAGGAGAAGAGAAAATCAAAATCAATTTCATATCTCAAACAATAAAAGTATATGATTATTGTTTAGCAATTGATATTGAAAGTGTAGGTGAAGCTTTATTAACAATTCCAATAAGTGCTGAATGTCGAGTAGCTGAAGTAGAATTATTAGAAGAATCATTGAAATATGGAGATTGTTATTTAAGATATACTTATTATCGAACTTTAACATTAAAGAATAAATCCAATTTATATGCTCAATTTGAAAACAGAACAAGATGAAAGAAGTAAATCGATTAGTAGTTATTTCCCTGATCCAGCTAAAGGTGTAATTGGACCAATGGCAACTCAAATGATTAAAGTTTAATTAAATCCTGAGAAATTAGGTGATATGAGAATTCCATTATATATTCAAATAATTGGCAGTCAATATCCTCCTATTAGTATTAGAAGCAAATGGACTTGGACCAGTGATAAAGTCAAATTTAAATCATATAAAATTTGGTGATATAACTTGTTTAGATACTCATACAAAAGAATTTACAATAACTAATCCAACTTCAATTCCAGCTTTTTATAAATTAGATTTTGAACGAGGATTTTATTTTAATACTGATATAGTTGATGGTATATTACAAAGTAAAGAATCTCAAAAGATAGTAGTTAGTTGCATGTTGGAAGATGTATTAGCTTATAAAGATACAATATACATAGCAGCAACTGAAGGAGATAGTGCAATTCTTCCAGTTACAGCTAAATGTATAATAACAACAATATTTTGAGAAGATCCAGTAGATGTAATTAATTTTGGTGATCAATTCACAAACAGAACAATCGAAAGAGTATTTTTATTAGAAAATCGAGGTTTAAGAAGTCAAAGATTAACTTGGATAAATCAAACTGCAACAGAAAAAGAAAAATCTTTTAAAGCCAATAAATCAAATATGGAAAGTGAAATGAATTAAAACCTTATGAAGCTATATTTACAATAACTCACAATGCAATCGAATTAATACCCAATACTGCTTGAAATTTTGTAACATCTGGAAGTTGTGAAAAACCCTGTGAAGTGATGAAAATGTTTTCTTGTTTGAGGAAATTTGATGGAGAAATAAGAAATAATGAAGCAAAAGAAACCGAAGTAAAAGTGAAGTTTATGAATCCATTAATTCAATGCTTAGAAGAGAAAATCGAAGTTCAAAGTAAGACAGTTGTATTTAAGAATATATCAACATTGAGTTTAGATGTGATAATAAGTATAGCAGCTCCATTATTATTGAGTATGAATGAATTCCATTTAGAACCAAATGAATTAATGAATGTGACAGTGAAATTTGATCCAAATTATAAAGATGATAAAATCTCATGTAAAATAAATGGAATATTGAATATAAGATATGAAGATCATCCTCAGAAAGATTCAATTCCATGTGTAGCTGATGTTGCCTTTCCCAATTTATGGTTATCTCAAAATGATTTTGATTTTGAACTGAAAATCGTCGAACAATTCCTTGTCCTTATCATTGGGAATTAGAAATAGATGAAACTGAAAATCAAACATCTCCAATCAATTAAGTATTTGAAATCACTCCAATTCAAGGTATTTTATAACTAGGTGAATGTGAAGAAATGGAATTGAGATATTCTGGAATACCACATGTATTATCAAGAGCATTGGGTAAATGTTATGTAGATGGAGGACCAGTTTATAATATCAAAATGAAAGGTGAAAGTTCAGTCGTATCTTATAGATTGGATAAACAGAATATTGATTTTAGTAGAATTCCTTATATGAAAGTAGAAGAAAGAGATTTTCATATATTTAATACAGGTTCAGTAGATTTTCCATTTAAAATCTCAACTGATAGTGTATCTCGACCTGGTTTAGTTGGTGTTTCACATGTAATGGATTAATTCCATCTCATGATCAACAAAGAATCTCTGTTAAAATGAGAGTAGTAATTCCAGATTCAGTAATAGAGAAATTAGTAATAGAAATAGCTCATTATGTTCCAATAGATTTTCTACTTTATATAACAGGTATTTATGCAAATATCAAAGCGAATGGTGCTGAATACCAGATAATTGGGAATATTACTTAGAAGAAGCTGATAGATTGATTGAATTATCCAATACAGAACATCCATTATCATTCCCAGCTTTACCATCACCAATCAAACAACAACCATCTTTACCTAAAGTAGTAGAATCTTCAATAAATGAAAGTAATAATAACACTATTATAAATACTGAAGGAGAAGAAGCAAGACAACAACAACAGCCAGAACAACCGGTTGAAGCTGAAAAGCCAATAATTGTAGATGGAGTTCCAGTTAATTCACCAACACATGGTTAAAAGAATTACCACCAGAACCAAAAATAGAAGGAGAATTAGCACCACCTAGTGAAGAACCAACAATAGCAAATACAAATGCAGAAGAAGAAAAATCTAAAGAAAAAGAAAAAGATGAAAACAAAAAACAGTATTCTGCAAGAGTAAATAGTCAAAAAACAGTTTCTGTCAGAAGTAAGAATTCGCAACAGAATGATAATAAAATACCATCTCAACTTAAAATGATAACAAATACGAACAAATTACCTTCAGGAAAGAATACAACAGGATTACAAATCACAGTTGATAGAGAATTTGAAGCATTAAGATTATATTATATTAATTTATTATTAGATGAAATAAACAATCAAAATCCTGCTAATTTATGTTTAGCTTGAAAAGAGAAAGAATTAAATGGAACATCAATAAATGGTTCAAAAAGTGAAGGAGTAGTTGATAAAACCACAAAAACACCTGAAACTGGTTTAACAAATATCAGTAATAAAACAGGCAAAACAACAAAAATGGCGAATAAGAAAATATATAATTTACATTTAGGTGAGTTTCCATTAGCTGATTATGTAGTAGATTTTGGTAATGTAGTTCGAATTGATTGCAAGACGAAGACATTTACAATAACTAACATAGGTAATTTACCAGTGAATTTCGCAATAGAAAGAAGAACTTTAAAAGAGAGTGGATATACATTAACTCCAGATGAAGTGAAAAGATTACCAGAAAGTTCAACAGTGACATTTACAGCTAGTATTACAGCGAAATCTGATTTACCTTATGGAAGATATGATTTAGCAATTCCAATCGAAGTACAAGGAGTACCAACTTATTGTATAATATAAAGATTATAATGTAATTCAAACTGAAGTAAGAAATGTAGGTGATAAATTGGCAGTGAAATTACCACCACCTGAAGAACCAGAACCAGTAGTAGAAGAAAGATCAGCTTTACCTGATCCAAAGAAAGGAGGAAAAAGAAGTAAATTAATTGATAAGAAAGGAGATAAAAACTCATAGAAAGGTAAAAAAGAAAAACCACCACCACCTCCTCCTCCACCATTTGGAGTTGGTTTATTATGTGATATAATCAATAACAATGGTGAAAGTGATATTGATATAATAATTCAAGAAATCAAAGAAACAGTTCCATTGTTTAATACATATGGAGATTGGAAAGTTCCACCTCCAGTAGTATTCCAATTAGTTAAGAAGCAAATTCCAAGAAAACTCTTAATACCAACAAGTAATTATAAATTAATAGATGAAAATAATGCCACAAGATGGAAATTAGAACCTGATGAAGAATTGCAATTGAAAGTGACATTTGAATAATTAGAAACTGGTAAATTTAACTATTGTTTCCACTTTGAGATAGTTAATAAAGATAAAACGTATGAAGTTCCAATCAGTGGTATTTGTGATTATCCAAAAATTAATCAAAATCCGAAAGATATATTTATGAAATCAATAAAACAAAAGAATGAACAACAAATAATAAGTAAGAGATAAATAAAGAACAAAGGATATTATGAATTTGGTCAATTATTAATAGGCAAAAACATAAATATGAGAGAAAACAATCCATCTTTAAAAGCTAGTAATTGTGAAACAATTTAATTCAGTAATAATGGAATGTTTTCTGCAACAGTTGATTTGTCAATGAAAAATGATGATGGAATATTCACAATAGAACCAACCCAAATCGATATTGAAGCAGGTGAAACTCAAACAGTAGATACTGGGGCATCTCCAGTAGAAAATATTCAATAAACAAAAGTTGAATGAAAAGATAGAAGAATTTTTAAATACTGAGATGTTATTCAAACTACCCATTACTCCATATCCCATATTTATACAATTTATAAACGTATAAGAGACTTTGTTTATGAAAATTCTAGTATATTATGAAGTGATTGATAATTTCAAAGAGAGTTTAATATTATTTCAAAACTTTAAAGATAATTGAAATATAATAATGAAAGAAAGGTGGTTATGTATACCTATACATAACCCCCTATTGATTTTTGATCGTTACATTTTGTTACCCAAAAAAATATTCGTTACATTTTTTCTTTTTTAAATTTTTTATATTATTTAGTAACAACCCAGAATACATAACTAATATTGATACATTTTATTACTCAACAAACACACAATCAAATAAAGCAGTTAACTTTTACTTTGAGTATAATTATTTTAATGATTCTTCTTAACTTTTTTGATTGACTTAACTCCATCGATTTCCAACTTACTATATAATTGTATTCTTGGTGGTATAACTTCTGAAGGGAAGTTATAATATATGTTTATAGCTTGCCCAACTGCTTCATCCCATTTGAATATATCATCAACAAGGAATGTATGGAGCTTACTTCTGACTGATGCTGTCTGGTCTCCATAAAATTTCATCACATCATGCCATTTGCAACCATTATCTCTAATAAACTCCAATTCTCTCTGAAATGTTAATCTTCTGCAGTATAACAATATCTCTGAACTGAAGCTGAGAGTACCATATGCTGCCGTGTATATTGAATCTAATTTAATAATACATTCATCCAAATAGTTCTGAAATAACTCTTGTTGTTTAATAGCCATCGCCTTGTATACACCTCTGGATCCTTTAGCTGCAAATGGTTGGATAATACCTCTAATATCTCTAACTTTTTTAATTAAGCCAGGAACACCATCCACTATCATCTGAAAATCTCTATGATATAACTCATCATAGGATCTTTGATGTTTAGACATGTTAATATTGAAAATTAATGATAGAGAGTGAAACGGATATATTTTTTATTTTCTTGAAACCTAATTGGATGACTCCTATACGTGTTCCAATATGATTGGTCAAAACATATATCTTTATCAACTAACCAATTAATTGATATAAAATAAAAAAAATATTCGTTTCACAAGATATTATGATTACTCCTAAAACTTACGTATTAATGGATTTATTAGTGGTACAGATCACATCAAGTGCCTGTACTATACTCATAATACCTCCTGAGACAAATAAGAAGCTTTTAGAAGAAAATATCAAAAATCATGTTGTGTGGTCCAGACTATACTATCAATGAACCTCATTTACAAGTCAATGAGGATAAGAAGGAATGGAAGGTAATATTTCCTCAGTGCTTTAGACCACATGTTAGAACAAGTCTAGGTGATCCTTGGGTACAGAAGTATGTCAGCTGGGATGATTTTAGAGAAGATGTAGAGTATGAAGAATTCATGTGTAAGAAATATAAAATCAAAAAGGAGGATCATTTTGACATTCCGAAGATGGATCCAGGTATGGAAGAATTTGTATGCAATCCTATGGGAAACCATGTTGGAAATATAAAAGATGTGGTCTTTGACAGCAAAATTGGTTATATGGTCTACAAGTGTAAGAATGATAATTCAGAACCTCTATACCAATTAACATATCCTGAAGATGATAAAATTGAAGGAATACAATGCTACCTGAAGATATGTCCTGAAAGTAATAATTTTTTAATGGATAACAATGCAAGAATCACAATACTTGGACCTCAGTTTCATTTAAAGAATCCATTATTTCAGATATGCAAAGAGCACAGTTCTTATGAGATTATACTTCCAAGAGCTCCAGTTGTCTTAGATACAACATTACCTTACAATTGGGTTCAACAGCATATCAAAATATGTTGGGAGCCTAGCAAAAGCCATTTGATTGAAGATTTAATTGCTAAAGGTATTATAGTGGATCCTTGTGCATAAACATGAGAGAAGTAAAATTATATCCGTTTCAGGATCAAAATATTTTTTGGGTTTATATATTTGAAATTTTGTCGTTATGCTTCTAATCTAATTTGCAAAAAATGCTCAATTACATTATTATCTATTGAAAACATCACCAATCTTTTCGTAATATTATGATGGACTCATATCTAAATAGATTTCAAAATAAACTAAAAATATCGATACATATATCATGATTTCCATATGGTGTGATATAACACAATAGAGTTCAAGCCAAATCACTTTTGTAACGAATCTATTTTTTCAATTATTAAAATTTCTTATAAGACGTATATTGCTTATCTATATAATGCTAATTAATTATGTATATCATAAACACAACACCCTACACAAACACAATCAATCATTTGAACCAATTAGGACCAGAGATTAATAATGGAAGCGGACAGTACTCATCATCATCTTCCTCTGTGCTCACATCTTCCATTTTTTTTGTTTGATTTCTTTCTTTGAATTGTTCTCTTCTTTTTGAATTTAGGAGTAGTTGAAGTAGTGCACTTTCTTTTTGTAGATACTATTTTCAGCTAGGTTTTTAAACAATGATACTGAGATTCCTTCAAATATCTTTACCCATTGATTTAGGAATTTACATGTCATACGTAACTGCACTATCTAAACCAGTACTAACTTTATCTAATAACAATACTCGACTTGGACCTAATAAAGATTCACCTAATGTAACTCTTTTCTTTTCACCTCCACTACTACTGTATTTTCACAGATATTCAATCCCAACTTTTCTATCAACAGTTTGGTTTTATTACTCACATCAAATTCTAATCTGTAATGGCCTGTTTTTAATAAATTACCTTTACCATTCAAACAATGAACTGAAAAGTCTAATGTTTGTTTCACAGTCAAATTGCCTAATTGAATGTCATTTTGACCACAGAAACTACACAATTTCTTCCAGTTCAAACTCTCGATTGGCTTACCATCACATTTCACACTTCCTGTATGTTTACTGGATGGAATATAACCTGCCAATGCCTTTAAGAACGATGTAGTACCAGAAGAAGGAGTGATAAGTCACATCCTTAAGAACCACTTGATTTTTCTTACTTGATAAACCTAATCCATCCACTACTTGACTGTAAACTCCAGTAACAATGTTTGGAATATCATTATACTCTCTTTTCTTCTTCTTTACCTCATAGGTGTAGTTTTTAATAACAATATCAACTTTTGGTAAGTCTGATAAAAATATCTTTAACTCCCTTGCATATTTCACATACTCTGATTTTTCTATATTTTCGTCATCTGTTATACATACACTAACTGGTAGATGATTAACATTACTCATTATCAATTCAGTTAATGTATTGGGTGTTTTTTATTTTACTATCTCCTGTATAATATATAGTTTAACATACATATAATTAATCACATTATTACTTTCTATTATAATCACTTCATCCTGAAAGAAAAAATAATAAAAATATTTTAGAGTTTTGTTGTAAAAATTATAATTCCCCTATATAATTCCAACATAAATGGCACAAACCAAATCCATTAGCAAAATCACTAAAACTAATTATACTCCAAAAATTATATTAGTAAACGTTTGAGAACTATGAATAAAGGTAATAAAGTACAAATATCCTGTAAATACACCAATATTCCATAACTACATTAGCTTATTGCACTTTTTTAGCTTAAATTTAAACAGATGTACTTCCAAATTACCAATCTCAACTATTTAATAGTCTAATAGTGTATTACAAAATAATTTAGATGTTCCAATTCTCTAGGTTATAACATTGTGAATTAAGAATTGATTTAACTGCTTAAAATACTTCATGTTATTTAAACGCTTTAAGGTTAAGTTTTTTTTCAATGTTAAATCTACTTTACCATTACTTCAATATTTCTTAATTTAAGAATTTTCTGAAAAATTCTCAAACTTATGTTAGGTTTGAGTTGTTATAATTAAGCCTATTATTAAAATTATTGTATCTACCACCTTTAAAAAGTATAAAAATACTAATATATTTCACTCCATATGAAGAAATAGAATATAATGAAAATGTAGTATTTGAAATAAGTGGAATAAGTACTCAAACAGTAGAAATAAGAGGAAGAGGATCTCAATTACATTTAGAATTAGTAGATTTGAGAAAACAAGTAATCAATTTTGGTAAAGTAGAAGTGAATAGTGAGAATAATAAGAGTATAGAAATAATCAATCGTAGTTTATATACTTACAATTTCGAAGTAGTAAATGAATCAAATGAAGGAATGTTTGGTGATATAAACTGTGTAAGTATAAGTCCAAAAGGTGAAATAACAATAAAACCAAAACAAATGATTAGTTTGGATATAAATTTCCATCCAAATCAGAGATTATTAGCATTTGAGAATCATTACAATGTAAAAATCAATGGTGGTGAAGCATTATCATTCTTTACAGTAAAAGGCGCTTGTCAAGGTGTAGATGTAGTGATAGAAATCTCTTTATTACAATTTGGAGCAGTGTGTTTAGGTTCATCAGTAACTCGAAAGATCTTATTAAGTAATGAAGGTGATAAACGAACCAAATTCCGATGGAATTCAGGTCAATTTGCTCCAAATTTCTCTATAATTCCAGTGGAAGGTACTTTACTACCAAATATTCCAATGTCATTAAATATAACGTTTACTCCTCAGAATTTGAGTAATGATATTCGATGTGATAATTTGAGATTGACATTATCAGGTTCTTGTGTAGGTCAACCAGAAGCAGGTGATAAAGAATTGAGATTTGAATGTGAAGTTCGAAAAGAGAATAGTCAAATAATCAAATTAAGTAATCCAACAAATGATAGTTGGTTTTTACATCCAACAATTCAAAATGAAGTATTTAGTGGAAATCCTTCAGTAACAGTTCCAGCGAAAGGTACAGTAGATTATACTGTAATATTCAAACCAACAACTTATAATGGTGATGGAACAAAATTAGATTTATCAGCCAATGCCAGTCGACCTCCATCTGAAGCAGGAAATCGAAAAGATGGTAAAGGAAAGAAAGGAAAGAAAGAGACAAATGCAGGATTTAATTGGAATAATCCTCATAAAGGAAGTTTATTTATATCTTTACCTGATGGAAATACAGTGAATTATAATTTATTAGGAGCTTGTTCTTTACCTCAACCAATGGAAATTCCTTCAAATATTGAATTAGAAACAACATGTAAGAAATCTTTTGTATCCTTACCAGTATATAATTGGATGAAAACAGCTCAAAGATTCAAAGTAGAACTTGGTGATTTACCAAATAATTCAACATTTATAAAAGTTCCAAATGTAATAAACATTCCAGCTTTAGCTTCAAGAGAATGTCAATTGAATTTCTTAGCTTATAAACCAGGTGCAACAGAAATAATGTTAAGATTTATCTGTGAAGAAAGTGGTGAATATTGTTTCTATCAATTCACTATCAATGCAACAAATGCTGATATAATGAATAGTTATGAATTAGTAACTCATGTTCGATAAGTAGCAAAACAAACAATAACAATAAATAACCCATTACCTCCAATCCTTGTGTTCGATTATCAGTAAGTAAAGAATTAAGTGGTCATAAAGATGGAAGTTATTCAATCGAATATCGACCATTATTAGCAGGTGAAAGTGAATGTGATGTGACAATAATAACAAACGAATTAGGTGAATTTAACTACAAATTGAAACTAAAAGCATTAGAAAGTGGTTATGAAAGAGGATATAATATGTCATGTGGTTTAGGTGGTAAGATAGTAGAAGAAATCAAATTTACGAGTTATTGTCCAGCAAATACTGAATATAAATGTACAATCGAAGGATGTAAAGATTTTACAGTAGAGAATGTAGTGAAAGTAAATGGTTCAACAACTTGGGATGGAATTGCATCAATCGCCAAAGTGAGTTATGAACCATGTCAAATAGGTGATGTAAAAGCGATATTAAAAATCGATTCTCCTCAAGGTGGTTTATATAAATATCAATTATTTGGAAAATGTTTATCACCTCAACCATTAGGTCCATATACAGTAGGAAAAGGCAAACAGATCAGTGTTCCATTTTATGAATATATTTCCATTACCTATTCCAAAGTAACTCATAGCTTTACTGAGTTGTTTTGCTTGATCTAAATTACTCACTGCGCTACCAAAATTAGTGAGTGAACTTGGAATTGTTTGTTGTGAACGTTTTACGTAGTTATCCATTTTGATTGCATTCTTGTGTTGATATGGTGTTGGTTTTAACCAATTCAATAAACCACCTGCATCTAGCAAACCAAAACAAGCAGTCAATGCACTGAATACTGTTCCTATACCTGCAACAGTTTGTAATGTACCTGTTGGATCAGCTGCAACAGCAGTTTTTGCCATTGATGGCATAGCTTTTGATAATTCACTAATACCTTTAACTGCTGCTGCAGCAGTTGTTGCATCACCTCCATTTGCAGCTGCAGCTACAGTTGCTGCTGTTTTTAATGTATCACCTACATTTTTTGCATCTATATTTCCTATATTAGAAAATTTGTAGAAGAATGGAACTAATTGAAATAAGTATCGAACATATGGATGAGTATTGAACATAAATGACACACCAAAGTTATACAACAAGTCTACAGGTAGCCATGATTTTTGAATTGCTTCAGGTAACATTGACTTAACTTTTTCTGAATTACCATAATACAAGTCAGTGATAGCAGGTAATCTACCACCTGACAGCATACGAATTATCTCATAGTAGTCGAAAATGAAGTACCACATTACATACAAGAACCCTGATGTTGGTAGTTTGGATTTTTTCCATAACCAATAAGCTAAACATGTCATTACTATTGCACGTACATATTTCATTGCATGATCTACTTCAAACATTTGAGGAGTAACTCCACCTACCAAATATGATTTCATTGTATAGTATATTTGTGGAAATATCCTAAATACATTCTCTACACACAGGAACAAATTACCAGCAAAACCCATAAAATCAGATTCACATAATGAATCGAGTGCTTTTTGAAATTGTGAATTTTCAAATTGTGCCCATGAACTACAAGCAGTTTTCACTAAACCAATAGCTATTTCATATTTTTGTCTATTATCTGCATTCACCCACTCTTGAGGAAGTGAGTGACCTAACTTCTCTCTGTTATAATCAAAGTTAATGAAATCTCTACTATTCTGTGATGCTATTTCATTCAGTTCTCTATATTTATCTTCATTAATTAATGTACACTGTCCTTCACCCATATCTATAACACTATTCATCAGTTCTTGATTTTTTGGATCTAATGCCCATCTATAAAATTTTGATCTTTCTAATATCTCTTGATCATCCATATATCTTTGTGCCTTTTGATTATTCAATGCAATATATTCTTTTACTTTTTCAGCTCGATTCGGATCAAAATTATATGGATCTGAATATTGATTGATCTTACTTACTCCATCAACTAATTCATTTTGCAAATACTCCTGCTGTAGTAATAGTTTGTTATAATATTCTATTGCATCTTTATCATTACCTGTTAATTTATCACAAGTTGAGGTCAACCAATCTTGTCTATAATTTTTATAGGCTGCTAATTGAGGATTCTTTTCTATAATCTCTTGTAGTGATTTATAATTTTGTAATTTAGGAAATTTTTGTAACAAAGGATCTGTTACTCTATTCATTCAATTATCATATGCCTGAACATCTGCTTCTGTAACATATTCAGGCCAGTTCAAAAGATAGCTTCTTGGATTAGATGTATCTAATTCTGCTAATGGGAATGTTCCTCTTAAATGTCCTTTTTTATGTTCACGATCTAGCATATCATAAAAATTAATATGATAATTGTTAGGTAACATTGAAGCATAATTATTAGTTAATGCATATTGAACTTCTTTTCGAGCTTGTCTATTCAAACCTGGACTAAATAATTTATCATAATTCCAATTATAATCATATCCTACAGTTTCTTTTGGTATATATGGTTGAATATATTCTGGTATTTGACTTGGCTGTAATTGTGATGTTCCATTATAAGCAGCACTAGCAGCATCATACATTTGTTGTCTTGGATTAGTAATAATGACATGCTCATTAGGACCAACACTTTGACCCACTCTTAATGGTATAATACCACTATTACCACCTAATTTCTTAGTAGCCAAGAGATGCCTCCGTGGGATACTCTCTAATTTTAGTTTATTTCTTCTGTGATGTTTCTTATGTTTGAAATGAACATGTTTTCTTCTACCTGAACCTGTCTTTGGATATCCATCTAAAGACATACCAAATAAACCATAATTTACTTTAGGCCATAAATGATATTCACTACCCATACCATTAATTAAATTACACACATCTGATCGTGCTTCTGGAACACTATGACCACATTGATATTTGAAATAATGTAAGTAATCTGTCAATTGATCTATTGTTCCTCCATAGCTGGAATACTTTGATATAATATCCAATGGCAATCCTACATTTTTACATACATTTTCTAAATCTTGTTTTGTATTATTCATAACCATTTGCTTAACTGATTCATAATAGCATCTACATTATATCTTTGTTGTTGTTGTATTGGTTGTGTGTTATTTTGGAATGTTGGCTGGGCTGTTGCCGCCGCGGCGGCAGCAGCACCTGCCATCATTCCGGCGTAACTTGCAGCATTTGAACTTTGATTATTATAACCTGCACCAGTTGTAGGTATTGAAGTTGTATTATTATAACTGGGGGCAGTTGTAACATTCGATGCTTGAATATTTGAAGTGGCCGGCGCACTCGTCGAATTTGTTGTTGAAGGAGTAGCACCAAATATACCTCTGAACCAATTGTATATATTACTTAGTGATGTAGTAAAGAAACCCATTATACTATCTAACTTAGAATGAATCCATTGTGGCATATCCATTGGAGGAACTTTTCTCCAATGATTATATACCAAACTGACAAAATTAGGAGTTAACATTGATACAAAAGATGCTGCATTAACCCATGCTGGGGATAAACCAAATATCCATTGCATAACACCACTATATCCTATTCCTACATTTAAAATACTTTAATATTGCACCAACAGTACTATCAGGAAATAATATATCAAACACTTGTGAAATAGAACCTAATGTCATAGTGCATAAGCAGAACTTCACACCAAATTTCAACCAATCGTATGTTGTATTACCTGAAAAATATCATCTTCATCTCCAATAGTATCATAAAATCTATTGAAACTGGATTTAGGATCATAGATGTCTGATCCATATGTACCATTGCCTTTGTCAACAATAGCTGTTTGATTGGCAAGATGACTAAGGTCTAGTTTTATACGTGTGTTATCTTTCACCTTGTTATAGATGATCTTTTTCAATTTACTCTTAAGTGCATTATGTTACACAGAGGAATTCTCAAAATCAATTGCTTCTTCTTATGGTGATGGTTGTTGCTTATGCTTTCGTTTAACACCCATAAAATATATAAAAACAATATAAAAAAATAGAGAAACAATACTATTAGAAATATAGCCGTTATTGATATTATAGATGATATTATTTTTTCTTCTGTTCTACAGGCTGCCATCCATCATCATCAAAATCATCAGAATAAAAATCAGAATCAAATTCATCATCTTCTTGTTCTTGTTTTTGTTCTTGTTCTTCTTCATCAAAATCAGAATCAAATTCATCTTCTTCTTTAATATCATCTTTTTCAGTATTATTGGCTTCTCTCCAATACTATCTTATTTCTTTTTGTTCTTCTGGTGTTAGATATTGTATTATATTCTCAAGTTCATCATTTGTTAATTTTGTAATATCATGTTTAACATCAGTAAACATGTTCATTTCAAAAAACATAGAAAACATAATAGGAAGAGTAAATTGAAATTAAAATCAATTCCACATAGGCATTGCTTGGCTACTAACGTTTTAGGAGGTGTTGTACAACTAAATATGGGAACAACAGTAAAACTTAATGAACACTTTGTTGTTCCCAATCCAAGACAAAGTGTAGATGAAGGTAAAATACCAATCTATATACCAACTCAATTACCAACTAATGTACAACGATATATACCAGAACAGCCTGTTGGAAACAATTATAATTGGAATTATAATAAATTGTTTGGACCTGGTTTAAATAGACAAGCTAGAAGAGAGATTCAAAATCAAATCACAATTAACTATGATTAACAATTATCTAATAATTGTCACATTGATTTATATGATATGAGAGATCCACCACATAAGAAAGGTAATTTAGATTAAGTATACAAAAACTATAAAAATAATATATTATCTAAAGGATGGGACTATATTATGGGAAATAATAAGGAAATGGATGAATATTATAATAAGCTATTATTGCACAAGAGTACTTGCAAAATGAATTAGCAGATGGTGTTAGTAAAATACATACTTATTCTGATCCATCTAATCTCGATGCTGAAAAAGTTAAATAATATATTGCATTAAATAATCAAAAATGGGTAGAGTAATGAACGATGATCAAATAAAATACCAAACACTCTTTTTTAAATTCGCTACAGAGAATCCAGACATTATGTCAAAAGTTCCAGATATAGGTCAAGGTGAATGTTCACCAATAAATGAAGATTATTATAGAATGCTTAATGAAGTAGCTTCACAAAATAGTAGAGATTTCATTAATTTTGATTATAATAGAGAGAAATTTGCTCATGAACTTCCTGAAGATTGGATGGCAGCTTCTAATCCAGAAAAAGTATCGATAGCATTTGGTTTGCTGAAAACAGCATGTTCATCATGGGCAAAATTTGAAAATTCACAATTTCAGAAGGCATCGGACTCTTTGAAGGAAACTGATTAACAGGTTTTGTAGGTAACTTATTGTTGTGTGTAGAAAATTTGTTTAGGATATTTCCTCAGATATATTATACATTCAAAGATTATTTAGTTGGTGGAGTGACTCCTCAAATGTTTGAAGTAGATCATGTAATGAAATATGTATGTACAATATTACTTTCATGTTTGGCTTTTTGGTTATGGAAGAAGGCAAAATTGCCAATGACAGGCTTCCTGTATGTAATGTGGTACTTCGTGTATGATTATTACGAAATTATTCGTATGCTGTCAGGTGGTCGTTTACCTGCTATAACTGACTTATATTATGGTAATTCAAAAGCATTACAAAACTGGTTACCGATAGATTTAATTTATAATTTTGGTACATCATTTTTGTTCAATAAACATCCCTATATCAGACATTTGTTTCAAGCAGTGCCATTTTTGTTTAGGTTTACTGGTATGTCACCTCCTAATTTAAGTAATGTTAGTTCAGGATCGATATTGAAAGCTGCTCCAGAAGTGTTAGCACAGGATCCAACAGGTACAGTACAGACAGTTGCTAGTGTAGCAACAGTGATGACAGCACTCACTGGAGTCATTGGTTTGTTGGATGCACGTGGTTTATTAAACTTCCTGAAGCCAGAAGGACATAAACATAAGAATAGAATACAATTTGCTAACTACGTTCCAAAACAACAACAATCAATTCCAAGCTCATTCACTAATTTTGGTAGAGCAGTGAGTAATTTAGATCAATTAAAACAAGTTAATCAAGCTTTAAATTGGTTTCAAAGAGGTAATGGAAATAAAAAATTAATTTCACGTAGGAAAGTTTTGTATAACAGTATCGCTTCAGATGCCTTATCGAACTTTGATATAGAGTTAATTGTGAAAAATGAGTTCAATAATTTTCATGGAAAGTTCATGGGAGTCTTTTGCTGGGACAAGCTTGTACTTCCTATACCCAAAAAGAAGAATCAATGGGGAATCATAATCAATACACTCACCACACAAGCTAGCCCTGATTCTATAGGTCATTGGGTGGTCTTAGTAGTTGACAATATCAAGAAACAATTCCTGTACTATGATTCATTTGGTGAAGATCCTCAACACTTGGAAGAATTTAAAAAGAATTTGAAAAAATTAAAGAAGTATCATAATGAAAAGTATGAACTTAAAATCAATGGAGTACAGAATCAAAATTCAAATACTGCCAACTGTGGATTTTTTGCTATTAATTTTTGAAAAATATTTTAAGAGATCAGTGTAGTTTCAAAAAGGCTACTGACTATAATACAATAGTGGGTGAAGCAAAAATTAAGTTAATGAAAAAAGCAATTTGGTTTAATATAAAAAGAAATATTCGTTTATTTTTTTTGGTGTTATTCTATTGATTTATCATCTTTTCTAATTCTGGGTCTTTGTAATATTCTTCTGAACCAAGTATCTCGTGCTTCATCTTTTTTCACTAACTGCAACTCATAGTGCTTAAAATGAATAAGTGAAAAATCTGGTATCTCTCTACCATCTTGATCTCCTAAACAATACGAATATCTATTTATTTTAATTATTTTGTATACATGATCTGATCAGTATATATTCTTATCCAATTTACGTCCTCGTTCCTTAAATCTCACTAAGTCACCAACTTCGAAATTTTGATCACTTTTTTCAAGTTTTTCAAAATTTTTCAAATTATAGTTTAATGATTTCTGTAATATTTGCTTTTGCAATTCAGGACTATGAAATACCTCATTTGGTGTATATCCTTTGATTCCTGGTAATGGTTTATTGTTATAGTCATTTACCACTTCTTGTATTATTTGATTAAATTATATTATATAATTTGGATCTTTAGGTACATGTATATCTCCATGGTCAATATCAGCTACATATTCAGGTGCTTCAAAACCAATATCTACCAAGTGTTTGTACAATAATTTTTTTATCACACTGACTGACCTATCCAATAGAGACTCTACCTTATGCTCACTGGTCTCTTTCATATAGTATTGTATACCTTCTTGACAAAATTTAAAAACATTATAAAAACCACTTTCTTGATCTGACAAAATACTTACCACATTTTTATGTGTTTTGTTACCATAATTATCATACTCATAGTACCAATTTAAAAATGCAGGCATTATATCATATTCACCTCTTTTACCAGCAACTGGTGTAACCCATACTTTTCTAGAGTTTAATTCAATTAAATACAAGTGAGGTAAATTAGGCTAGAAAAATACCAAGTCCATTTGGAAATACCCTGGCTTTTTGATAGTAGCGAACGGATTATTTTTTTGTACTTGAAATCAACTACTTGCTTCCCAACTTGTCTCCTTAGATATTCCCTAACAACATCTGGTGGTGGTGGTGTATCATTGAGGTTTTTTACTTGTTGGGTCATTTTCACAAATTCATCATCTTTTAAATAATATTATTTTTTATAAAGTTCATCTAGTTGTTCTCTATATTGAGCAATTTGTCCTGCCATTTGGTCATCATACGAAGCTTCTCTTGGTGCAATCTGTATATTCGGTGCTCCATTGTTAATATATGCTGCAAGTGATAAGTTCCCGTTTGTAGGAGCCTGTTTAATTGGATAAGGAGTTTGGATGTTATAGCTGCTATATAAATGTGGATCATAAGTATTAGTGCTAGACATATAGACCAAAAACACAAAACAAGAATAATGATGAAATTCATTAATATCATTAGTATTAAGCTACTTTAAGAAATTATAGGTGATAGTAATAAGATTTTCGTTATTTATTTTAAAACACCATCTAATTGAATCATTATATGTTTTATGCAGATATTCATTGATTTCTTTGAAACATGGACCCAACTTGATTTGTATTGGTTTTTTGGGTGCTGGTGCTGGTGCAGATTGAATCGAATGATGAATGTTGCTTCTGCGATGTTTAGGATGAAATCTATAGACTTAGAAAAAATCAAATTTACCCACCAACGCGATATGTGGTCTTAGTACGTGCCATAGGATGAGTTAAGAAAAACATTAAGAATTGGAATAATTTTAATAATTTATCCGTTTCAAAAATAAACACAATTAATATGAAATGAGTTATTTATTTTTATATGGGAACTACATCATCATCATCCTTCTTCTCTTCTTCAATATTTTTTATAACATCATTATATGGCTCTGAGTGATAAACATCAATATATTTTCTTTTCACATAGAAAATCGTAAATGCTAACTTATTCATGCGGACTGTATAAATGCATTGACTTGCTGTTCTAAATGAGAATTGCTCTACATATACTTTTTTAGACTCAGTGAGAATATCATAATAATATTTGAAATCACACGTTTGTAATCGAAATCCTTTAGTCACACCTTTGGCTCTAGAATCACTTAACAACAATGAATTTGTTCCATCGATCCTTTGTTTTTCATATGCATACATTTTTGCTTTCAAACCACAAAATTTTGTAATTGTATACAAACCATTCTTATTTTCTTCTAATTTCATCAAATTCAATTCTGAAGTTCTGTGTGAGTTTGTATATCTAATACCTTTGGATTTTAAAAAATCACAATTAATATTACCAGTATCCATTCTACCTTCAAATGATGGGTCTTTCATAATATCTTCATAGATATCCTTTGTAAATACCTTGAATATGAAGCTATCTGTATCAGTCATTAAAAGCTTGAGGCTTGACCCATATTTTCTATACAAAGTACCATACCAAAATTTACTCATTAAATGCTTGCTTTCAAATAATATACACATTCCTATATAACTTGGTTTGTTAACCTGACATTTATATTTTTTAAATTTGCATATTCTTAAATCACAACCATCTATACTAACAAACCCACTAAAATAAGGATTGCTAGAACACTTTAAGAAATCTTCTTCATTATTGACTAATTTTGATCGACATCGATTTTCTGTATTTTCACACATTTTTCCATAGGCTGAATTGAGTAACAATTTGAATGTATCTGCTTCTGCTTCTCTCTTGTGTTGTTTGGCTTCTCTACGTAACAAGTGACACTTCATCACAAAATCAAAACAGAAGTGATATTCTTTAAAGGATATGATACGATGTATTTTTGTGATCTTATAACCTAAGGATACACAGAAATTCAAATATTGATAGTGTACAACATATTTTGGTTTTCTTGATAAATCCAATATAATTCTAGGTGTGTTGCTTTTAAGTTGTTTTTTCTTATTCACCAATCCTAGCTCCATAGCCCAACTTTGTTGTAACTGTGATAAGTTTTCGTACTTTATACACTTCTTTTCAGGTAATAATGGATATTCATCGAATTTGTGAGTGTTTGAGGGAGGCTCGATATTCACCTCTAATATATAACCTCTGGAGTCTTTATTATCCCATTCATCATTTACATGCTCTTCTTTGTCACTAATCATTTCTTCATATGTTTTGATGTTATATATTTGACTGTAATACATATCCATCAATTCCTGCTCATTTCCTTCTTCCCACTTGAAATCAGCATATGGTAGTTTCATTGTAGCCATTGTACTTGGATATAGTGAATTGTAATCTACATAGCAAATATATGATTCTATCTGAGGAGGATGTTCTGCTATATAGGGTGGGTCCATATAGTGATTATGTGCTTCTTCTAAACGACTCGATCCAACCATAGATATGCCACCTATTAAACCACTGTGAATAAAATCGTATTTATCTTGGTCGCTAAGCAACTCTATCTCCACTGGACAATATTTCAAAAACACACTCCATGACAAACCAGGTGATGATAAGTGCCAACAAGGGTCTAAATCAAAGTTTTTAAAAACAACTTTTCTGAAGTGATCAAATACTGAGGATAAAGTGAGAACATCCATGGCTAAATAAAATTTATTATAATCCATTAAATCTTTACACTGAATGACATCCCACAACTCACAGCATGATGCATACTCTATATCTGTTATATTATCACTCTGTTTTAATTTTGAAGCAAAATCTTCTTTTTTAGGTAAACGGCTAGTTTTATAATATTTGTCCAAACTATCACAATATTCATATGGGAAGTGTCCCTTCTCTAACCCCCACTTATCTATGAAATCTTCCACTGACCATCCACTACTGGTCAATTTTTGATAGATGAATTGTTCTCTGTCAGTAACAAAGTCATATACTGGTTTGAATAAATATTTTTTATTTGAGTGTTCATTTGCTTCTACTTTTAATGACTTTACTAAACTATCCAATGATGCTGGCATGAACTGACAACTGTCTATGAATCTTAACTTCTTGAATTTGATCATCAAAAATTTATTATCTGTTTTCATTAAAACGGATAGTTTTGTTCGATATCTCTTTTTCTTAGGTTTAGGTCTTGGTTCAGGTTGCTGAGGTAATATAGGTGGTGATACAGATGATCTATCATTTAATGGTGACAATGTCGGTGATACATTTACAACATTATCTCTATGTATCATTTCATGTAACATATGGAATGCTTCTTCATCATTGTTTTCTAGTGGGATCAATATTTATTATTGTCACAATGGGATCCATGCTTCTTGGAGTATCACATTCTTCAATGTCACTATCTTCTTCAGTATCAGCATTATAGTTGGCTATCAACGCTTGTTCCTCTTCCATCTTTTTTTCTTCTTCTATGCTATCATTATAGTTAGATATTAAATCAGGAATTGGAATATTGATTTGATTCTGGTTTGATTCTTGAATTTCAATTTCTGGCAGATCTGCATCCTGTATAGTGTTCATGTTCTCCAAAACCCATTGTGCTTCATATTCTTTGTCTTTCTTAGCTAATGCTCTGATAATAAAATTATTATCGTAATTTTTGCTATTATGTGCCAACACTGGAATATACATATTTCTTAAATCACAATGCCAGTTACACTTATTACATAGAGTTGCTATGTATTGACCAGTGAAGTGGTCATGGTGCTTAACAGGTCTCAAATCTTTATCTTTACTGATAAATTGCTTATGACAATATGCACATTCTTTATTCGCATCATCTGATTCAATATATCCCCACATCTTTTGTGGGTGTGCTATCTTGTCTTCATATATTTTCATTATATTATTTTGAATCTCTAAGAATTTGTTAACTAATCTTGTTTCTAACACTGATGGATCTTCACCTGGTTTTAATTCATCAAAGTATGTTTTTTCTGGAATTGTACCAGGATACTGAGAACTGATGTGTATGCACCAGGTGCTCATGACATGTTTCTTGTATGCTCCTTTTGCATTTTTGATAACTGTATTTGATGGCAAATCTTCTTGGTATGTCTCAGTGTCCCAGTATAGTACCACAGGCATCATTTGCATAAATTTATAATTTTTGAATGATATCATAGTTCCTGGATCTGGGAACTCTCTGATAATACCTCTGTTGTTGGATACTTGACAATTTATTTTTGATGATATTGGAATGATTTATCGCTGAATAATCTACAGAAGCAATATGGACATCTTTCTACATAATTACTACATTTTTGTTTTAATGGTAATAAAAATGCATTGAGGTTGATAATTGGGTAAAAATGATTTCCATAGAACAATACATTGGCATGAGGCCAAATTTTGAATTTATCTATCTGAGTGACATATAATGGTATAGCTTCATCAAAATCCACTGTAAATATGTTAAGAGTGATTTTGTTATTTTTCTCAAACTGACGTATACCATTTTGATGATTTATAGGATCTAATGGAAATTCTAAGTAATCTGTGTTATAAGATTGCACATAATGTTTGTAAAAGCTTGCATGATTTCTATTCTTAGGAAATTCCATATAATGAATTGATGCAGCTACTGCATACAGAAAACATATATTTTGTCTACCAACTGCTTTACTGAATTTCAATTGTATAATGCATCTTTTCTTACTTATGTCATTAGGTAACTCTACTTTTTCGATTTCACTATCATTGGTAGCAGAACCAGCTGTGACAATAGAACGAGCCAAATTAATTACTACTTCATTAATCCATCTAAATCTTAAATCTGATTTTTGAGTATTGAATATCTCACCCATATTGTCATATAAGTGGTTATATAATTTTTCTGGTTAAACACCACCTAAATCACCTTTAGTGCAAATTACAATATCAGTGTCAAAACTCTTCCAGTTTGTCATAGTTTCTTCAGATTCTGCAGTTTCTATTACATCTGCTGAGATATAAGCTACTTTGAAAGTAAAATAAATTTTTGCATATCCAAAGTAATCTATGAAATTTCTAATTTTTACCATACACTCTGGAATTGACTGTTGTTGTTCTTCTTCTTGCTGTTGTTGCTTATTTCTATCTCTTGTATATCCAGTTAACTCTTCAAACACTCTTTCTGGTGATTTTGCGATTTCAAATTTTGGATGATCTTTCTACATTCTCCATTAATTCTCTTCTCTGTGGTATAGGTAATCTTCTTATTTGTTGTGGATGATTTTCTAACACATCTAATGCCTCCAATGTATCTTTCATTTCTTCTTTGGTTTCATTACTCACATTTGGTGCTTGAGGATGTGTCTCTGGTATATCTGACACAGGTGGTGCAATTTGATGTGGAGACTCTGGAATTTCATCATCTTCTAAATATCGTTGAAATTGTTCAGCGCTCACTCTACGAACTTTGGGTGATGGAGGTGGCTCAGCTTGGATGGTTGGTCTTCTCAGTGGTGTTTGGTACTGCGGGTTCTGCACTATCTGCACAGGTGGTCTAGGCAGTATAGGCCTAAATGAACTTTGACTCAAAGTGTTGACTGGGTTTTGCAATGGAGGTGGTTGTTGCTGTACTGATTGTTGCTGGGTATACAATGGTGGTGGAGGTGCATACATGGGCATAGGCGGTGGTGCCATCATAGGTTGAGGTGCATAGTAGTACATGGGCTGCATAGGAGGCATGCCAGGGTTGTATGAACCTGTAGTACCTGCTCCATACATAGGATGAAACATATTATAAGGATAAGGGTATCCTGGGTACATCTTTGACTTCAAGAATCTTGAATCTTGAATGTTTAATCTGAGTGGCTAGTTTGGTACTCTAAACCAATAGAAATCGATTGCAATATGATTGGACCACGTATCTGCATTAGCCAATGAAATATAATTAAAAATCTAAAAATGCAAAAATATATCCGTTTCAAAATTTTTATAATTTTTTTAAATTATGAACATAGACAATGCTAGAAAAAATTTTGATATGTGGGAACAGTATATACATAACATTGTGAATAGTTTACCGAGTGATGAAGAAATTTTAAAAGCATCGCCAGAAGAGATATCCAGATATGCTAAGAAGGCAGCAAAATTAATACCATTGCTTTAAAAAAATTAATGATGAGTGTGATGATGAATTTAGTGAGAAAATTCAAAAATTAAAAAATGAAATGTTAGCTAAAAAAGAAGCATCTGCTTTATTACTTATTGAGTTAATGGATCAGCTTAATTTTTAATTATTTTCTTATGTTATTATGACTATAGTTATATATAAATATATAAACCCAAAAAATATTTTGATCCTGAAACGGATATAATTTTACTTCTCTCATGTTTATGCACAAGGATCCACTATAATACCTTTAGCAATTAAATCTTCAATCAAATGGCTTTTGCTAGGCTCCCAACATATTTTGATATGCTGTTGAACCCAATTGTAAGGTAATGTTGTATCTAAGACAACTGGAGCTCTTGGAAGTATAATCTCATAAGAACTGTGCTCTTTGCATATCTGAAATAATGGATTCTTTAAATGAAACTGAGGTCCAAGTATTGTGATTCTTGCATTGTTATCCATTAAAAAATTATTACTTTCAGGACATATCTTCAGGTAGCATTGTATTCCTTCAATTTTATCATCTTCAGGATATGTTAATTGGTATAGAGGTTCTGAATTATCATTCTTACACTTGTAGACCATATAACCAATTTTGCTGTCAAAGACCACATCTTTTATATTTCCAACATGGTTTCCCATAGGATTGCATACAAATTCTTCCATACCTGGATCCATCTTCGGAATGTCAAAATGATCCTCCTTTTTGATTTTATATTTCTTACACATGAATTCTTCATACTCTACATCTTCTCTAAAATCATCCCAGCTGACATACTTCTGTACCCAAGGATCACCTAGACTTGTTCTAACATGTGGTCTAAAGCACTGAGGAAATATTACCTTCCATTCCTTCTTATCCTCATTGACTTGTAAATGAGGTTCATTGATAGTATAGTCTGGACCACACAACATGATTTTTGATATTTTCTTCTAAAAGCTTCTTATTTGTCTCAGGAGGTATTATGAGTATAGTACAGGCACTTGATGTGATCTGTACCACTAATAAATCCATTAATACGTAAGTTTTAGGAGTAATCATAATATCTTGTGAAACGAATATTTTTTTTATTTTATATCAATTAATTGGTTAGTTGATAAAGATATATGTTTTGACCAATCATATTGGAACACGTATAGGAGTCATCCAATTAGGTTTCAAGAAAATAAAAAATATATCCGTTTCACTCTCTATCATTAATTTTCAATATTAACATGTCTAAACATCAAAGATCCTATGATGAGTTATATCATAGAGATTTTCAGATGATAGTGGATGGTGTTCCTGGCTTAATTAAAAAAGTTAGAGATATTAGAGGTATTATCCAACCATTTGCAGCTAAAGGATCCAGAGGTGTATACAAGGCGATGGCTATTAAACAACAAGAGTTATTTCAGAACTATTTGGATGAATGTATTATTAAATTAGATTCAATATACACGGCAGCATATGGTACTCTCAGCTTCAGTTCAGAGATATTGTTATACTGCAGAAGATTAACATTTCAGAGAGAATTGGAGTTTATTAGAGATAATGGTTGCAAATGGCATGATGTGATGAAATTTTATGGAGACCAGACAGCATCAGTCAGAAGTAAGCTCCATACATTCCTTGTTGATGATATATTCAAATGGGATGAAGCAGTTGGGCAAGCTATAAACATATATTATAACTTCCCTTCAGAAGTTATACCACCAAGAATACAATTATATAGTAAGTTGGAAATCGATGGAGTTAAGTCAATCAAAAAAGTTAAGAAGAATCATTAAAATAATTATACTCAAAGTAAAAGTTAACTGCTTTATTTGATTGTGTGTTTGTTGAGTAATAAAATGTATCAATATTAGTTATGTATTCTGGGTTGTTACTAAATAATATAAAAAATTTAAAAAAGAAAAAATGTAACGAATATTTTTTTGGGTAACAAAATGTAACGATCAAAAATCAATAGGGGGTTATGTATAGGTATACATAACCACCTTTCTTTCATTATTATTGAAATAACCAAGACATTTACATTAGATAATATCTTTATAATGAATTTAGCAAGATTTGAAGATCAATATGATGAGATAGTAGTTGGTGCCCAAGATAAAGCAAAGATTGAAAATATGATATGAGAAAGAAAAGAAATTAAATGAAAAATACAAATAAAAAAATGAAAGTGGAATAGTGTTGATAATGGTTTTAGAAGAATTATAGTAGAATAAGATGATAATTATTCTTTCTTCTTCTAGAAATATTATTACCAAATTGATGAAAAATACATTTTCAATAATCAGAATTTATATAAATAAAAAGAATTATTGGTAAATTGTATTGAATGATTACTATAATAATACAACACATATAACAATTGTAATGAATGATTGGTAAATTATTACATTGGTATAATTTAAAATAGTCAAAAGAAAAGAAAAAAGAAGATATATTTTTATAAATATTGTTACACTTACGTCTTAAATAATGAATTATTTTTTTTGGGGGGGTAAGAGTATTATAAAATAACACAGTAAAATATCTATAAAAGCTATTCTACTACTATAATTTCTATAAATATATATCATTCTATCTATTCCTATTATAATCTCTATCATAGGTTTGTCTAGGAGACATTTTTCACTTCTCAATTTTCTTCTGTAACTTATGTGTATCATTTCATAATCATTGATACTATTATATAAAACAAAAATCAACACATAAATTATAATTTTGTAAATTATACAAAAGAAGCTAAGTGTTAAAAATATACTGAAATTAGCTACACACTGAAATGAATGATTTTTATAGAAGGTATTGAAATATGAAATACATTAATTTGTTGTAGCTTTGAGATTCAAGTCGATTAAAGATTGTATTTCTGTTTATATTGTAGATATTAACTTTGTAACTAAAATTATAGATTTAGGTGAAAAACATGTGCATATAAAACAAGTGTTTATATCAAAATATTGATTTTAGTACAAATAAGGGGGTAAGAAAATTCAAGATTTTAGTTACATTTTTTTATTTATATCAACAACAGAAGTGAGTTATAAGCTAATATTTTATATTATTCATGTACTTAATATGTATTAATAGATTATGTAAAAATATTTGTTACATAGACTAATTAAGTTATATCTTGACGTGTCTATCATATACAAAATGTTAATATAAAAGTAACAATTTTTCATTAAAAGAAGTGTAATTGTGTATTTAGTTTGTTTTGAAAGTTTCTGGTAGACAAACGGCCAACTCTGACAAACGGCGCACAACAAATAATATTTTAAGAGTAATGACTATTTCAACTTCAGATTCTTCTCCTTCACATGATTCACTCTCTTCATTGTTATTGTTATAAACCTTATGTTTCTTAAAACAAAATAATTCATCTGCTAAATTAATATCGCTAATCCCACTAAAATTATTTAATATATATTTTATAATAGTATTACTTTTTTCTTCACCAAGACTGTTTTGTATTTGTAGAAACTATAAAATATATAGTAATGGCTACAGACCATTAGGCTCGAATGTTGTGCCACCAAGCTAGACCACGAGTAACGCATCTTTTTTTATAACTTGTTTGATCAAACCTCAATTCTATTTTTCACAATCTTTATTTATTCAATAACGGTTGGACGTAACGCAATTATAACCGTTGCAAACGGTTACACTATCGGTTACGCGTCGGTTACACTACTCAGATGTAACCGTTGACCAACCGTTACACATTTACTCAATTATACTCATTCTTTCACATATACACCTAGACTCGTTTTAGCTTTCCCTGTTGTTTATGATTTTGAATTCGATTAAGCTTTCCCTTTATATATATATATATTATAATAAACTCAAAACAACACAATTCAATGATAGAATGATTTAAGGAATTATAATCTATATTCAATTCTAAGTCATCTGGAAGATTCAACATTCTTCTTACTCTTGGATCCACTATCTTGGATCCAAAAATTTAATAGAATAATGGGCAGAGATTTCAATAATATATTCAATACAGAGAGAAGTGATTTGAAGTATAAACATATAGCTTTAGTTGAGATGATAATGATAAGAACATCATTAAGTACTGAATCAGCAACAGACAATGTGAATATACTATTACCTGAAAGTTTAGTAAGAAGAAAGTGTTTAATTAACTTAACCAATTATAGCAAAGAAGCTGAGAGTATGTGTTTTATATACAGTGTTGCAGCAGGACTACATCATATGGAGTTTATAGATCATCGCAATAGAGCTATGAAGTATAAAGAGTATGTTTATAGAATGAATTTAACATCTTTAAAGTTTCCAGTAGATCCTGTCAATGATAGTGATAGAATTGAAGTGTTTGAAGAAATGAATCATATAACTATCAATATATTTACTATAGTAGATAAAGAGCCAATACCTCTGTATGGAACTTAAATAGATAAAATGTTACATTATCCACATGTCAACATATTGTTTTACAAAGAACATTTTATGACAATTATCGTTGTCACAATTACTACACTAGGTGTCCATACAGTTTTTATGCTTTATCAACAGATCAAGCATTCAAACTCCACAATACAACTAGTTGTCAATTACAAAGAGGATTCATTCGTCAATTCCCACCACCAGATACTTTCTTGGAATTCCATAACTATAAGTTTATACAAGTGATTCCTGTTGTGTTATACTGGGATACAGATGTAATACAAGTACCAATAGATTATTCAAAAGCATGTATTAAGTAGTTGGTGTATACATATAAGTTCAAGGTATCCTGATATTATCAGTGAAGAAACTTTCTTTGGTAAGTTAGGTCTACAACAAGATCCAGAAGACTTAGAGATGGAGTTGGTCAGAAAGTTTGTAGAAATAGAAGGGTATGTATTATCCAAAAATGAAGACTATAAAAGTGGAGAGCTAAAGCCTTTGGATGAAACTACTTATATACCTTTGCATTGAAAAATAACAAAGTGTATGTGGTGCAACACTCCATTTGATGAAAATGATAAGAATAGAAGTCGCACAAGACATCATGACCATTTTACAGGTAAGTATATTGCAACCTTATGTTCAAACTGTAATTGGCACTGTAGCTTACAACATCTTCCAATACCTTGTGTTGCACATAATAGTTAGAACTATGATAATAACTTTATAATACGTGGATTATCAAAGTTAGATAAAGAAATGGAAGCAGAGTGGAATGCATCATTAGAGCAACAACAACAACCAGTTCAACCACCAATACCAATACCAGATACAACTGTTGATGAAAGATTAGCTGAATATAATAGATGTATTGAAGAAGAAAAGAAACAAGAAGAGGAAGAAGAAGATAGATTAGTAGATATATCAACTCAAGAAGATTATGAAGATGAAGAAGATATACCATTACCAATAGAACCACCAAATACAATTGAAATAGTAGATGAAAATGATCCCAACAACGAAGAAGCTTTTAATGAGTTATATTATATGTTACATAGTAGAGAAGAATAAATATCACCAAGAACAGCTGAAGATCATGGTTTAGAAGAAGAAATGGGAAATAGAGTTACATCTCAACCAATAACAACTCCGCCAAAGAATAATAACAATTATATCAGCTACAGAGTAATAACATTCTCTAACCATAACATATAAATCACCATCATCTTAACCAAAACTAGGATAACCAATCACATCATAAACATGTTTAATCATCTCATATTAATTTCTTTCATTTGACTCTAACCATGCTTTACCAATCACATTATTGAATTCATTTCTATTAATCACTACGTCTTCAACAATATCTTTAATCATTTCTCTAATTGTTTTATCATCATCAGCTTTCTTACCTAAATTGTTTGTTATCGTTGTAATAGACTTAGTTATAGCACCTGTATCTATTGAAACAGCTTGTTTTTTTAAGGGACCACCAAACATAAAATATAATAAAAGAATGATAAAAATTAAGTTACTAGCATTATGAGGATTATTCTGAATCATCATCAGTATCGGACGAATCATAGGAAGAAGAGGAGGAGGAACTAATGCTGGTATTTTCATTATCACTTTTATAACCATTACTATCGTTTTTAATTTTCATATTAAAGTTTACACGAAATTCATGATTGCACAAATCGATGTAGAGGAATGAATGATTACTGTAATTAGTTGCATACTTGTAATATCCTCTAAACTTACTAAAATCTACCCACAAATCTAAACTATTATGAACATTGTGTAGATTAGCTAAACTTAGATTTCTAAATACTAAGCAATAATCTAATTGTAGACGAACAGATGGTGTTAAATCTGTAACATATTGACTTGATATAATTACTTTTGACTTGTAATGACGGTTTGATTTGAGTAGTTTTGAAAAGGCCTTAGTTGATAAATCGAATGATATATCATCGAATATAAAGATATTTTCTGGGTAATTGTAGTTTTCTTTATCTACTTCTTTGATATTTTCTAATACTGCTTCTAATACATTCACTTTATCTTCATTTACTATAGAATCGTAACAATGGTACTCTAGTAAATTGTACTTCAACATATCAGTGATCTTTTCATAAATAATATCCTTTGAAATTGTTCCTACAAAGAATTATACAGTTTGATCATAATTCTTCTTTAACAAGTGTTGTATCATGTTAAATATAAGCGTTGTCTTTCCACTGTTCTTCTTAGCTAATATAAATATATTGCAAAAAGGCTCTTCAAAATAATCATAGCCTAGAACATTATCTCTTGATCTCTATTTAGTACCTTTGACTACTGATTCTACTGGCGTTATGACAACGTCATTACATTTCTCTAGTTTTATTTTACTCATTTAAAGAAAAAAATAAAAAACAATTATAAGGAATATAGTCATTATGTTAGTTATTAGTTAGTTTAAATAACACTTACAATTCCCCTTCCATTAATTGTACACATTCTTCCTGTAACTATATAAAAACGATGAGTGATATTGTAGTTAGTGAAATCATTTGTACCAGGAGCAGACAACTAAAAAGTGATCTTTAAGTCACTAGCTAATGGTCTTCCTGATTGATTCTTAATATTATCCAAGTCTTTAGATCCAAAATTCAAAATTTCAAAGAACTTCTTTTCAAAAGGAATATGTCTTTTGAATATATCAAACCATGAATCTTTGATATAATCTTGTACAGTCATGTAACTATCATAATACTGCATTAATGAATAGTCTGGTTGATACACAAAATCGTTAATCATCCATCTGAATTGTGCATTTTCAGGAATTACTGCATATCTATTTGTTGCTGTTCCACTCTTACCATCGTGTGCTGTTTGAGTTCCTTCGATCCATGGTCTACAGATAATGTAACGTAAGAATGGTCCATTTGAACTGTTCAATGTAAAGGAATAGTTAAATTGTCCACATCCACCTTGATTTACTGTTAATGTATGGCACTTTACATCATTGAACTGGATTGGTTTAGATAAACAATAACTTCTTGTATTGTTATTACATTGAGTATCCTTATTCAAATAAGCATAGAAATAAAAGTTCTTGAATTTAATTGAATCTGGTCTTATTCCAGCTGCAGGCCAGTTCATTGTTGTTTCATTACCTTTATCATTATTAAAACCCATAATTTGTCCAAATTTAGGACTTTGTTGGAAATTGAAACATAAATACATTCTCTCTCCAAAGAATACATCACTTTTCATTGATAAAAATGTATTGTAAAATTTACCTAAAAACATCTTTACATGAATAGTTTTAGACTTTTTATACTGTTGATATTTATCACTTGTTGCAGTAGCTGTAACAAATGTAGCTTCTTCTTTATCCATTTCCCATTCATTTTCATCAAGAATTAAATGATCATGATATTCATCATTCCATTTTAATTGAATTCCATCATAATAGTTTGATAGGTAAAATATGTCAGATCTTTTTCTCACTAATTCATACATAAACACTCTATAGTGTTCATAATTGTCATCAAGCTTGACTAGATCTGTTCCTGTATTATTACATAAACGAAATGCTGCTAATCCAAATCCTTCTTTCATTCCTTTTACATACTTTGGATATAACTCATCACTATCTGCTTCATTACCACTACCATCAATTTTTTTAAATGTATCTGCTTTAGCAAGTGGATGAGTTTCAATTTCGATATCATATTGAATGTAAGACTTTGCAAGGTTTATAATGTTCTCACCACTTAATTCGAACCTTATTTCATCTGAATAAGTGTTATCTTTAAGTTGATAGAATGATTTTGTTTCCATTGGTGTCAACTTGACATACTGGTAAAAGGCCATCATTGCTGGAACGTCTACACTGTGTTTTTGCTCTTTGGAATAGTTAGAGACATCAGAAACACAAAATAAAAATAAAATAAAAATTAGACTTTAAAGACAACAATATCTAAATTAAACTCGATATTATCAAGATTGAGTTCATAACCATTTTGTTGAGTAATCTGAATTGTAATTTGACCATTGGTATAAGTATTATTGAACATTTTGCTAGTATTAAGAATGTCATTGTTCTGGTATGTAATGAATGGTAACTCAGGGTTTGCTATTGGTATATTTTCTAACACATTTGAATCTTGAATGATGTTTACAATATTTAAACGAATTGATATTGAATTAACCCATATAAGTGATGGACGATATGGTAATTGTTTAAATGGAAATGGTGTGGGAATTAATTCATATGCTCCAGCATCATGTCCATTTAATGACGGTTCATAATTACCAAAACATAACCAATAATTACTCTTAGGAATACCTAATAACTTGTAACTCAAGTCACTTGTTATTATTTCAATCTTCTTTATCCAAAACCATGGATTTCCATCAGTATATATAACATTCATATCACTTGCTACTTTTATATGATTTGTTCGATTATAACTATCGCTATCTATTCCAAATAAATCTCCTTTTTCTGCTATTATAGGAACATTAATCTTATCAAATGGACTAAATACATCATTTGTTTCTATTCCAAAATCTGTATATTTAAAAACCTGCTGGAATAGTAACTTTAACACTTATTGTAGGAGAAGTTAATAATGGCCAAAGTTGATCATAAAAAACCTAAACATAGAACAGTTTCCATTCAAATTAACAGAATTAGAAAAACAAGTAATCATCAGAAGCTTCAGAAAAGACGGTAAAATCAGAGCTCCCACAAAATCGAAATTATATCATTTAATTTCAGGATCAAAATCAAGACTTACATACTCAGAGATAAGATATATATTGAAATACATCGAAGATGAGTACAAATATTACATAGAATCAAAGTTTAAGACAGGTTGTTTTAATGGACCAATCATTAAACAAGTAAAAGTACCTCTTAACGCGCCAAAACTAACCGCTTCAAGCTTCGCTCAAGCCTTAAGTAAACACAAAGAACACAGAATTGCAGGTCAAAAGAAGACAAGAATGATGTTAGAACAGATTTTAGCATTACATAAGAAGGAAGAAGAGGATTTTTTACCTCCACAAGAGATAATTGACATAAAAGATGACGAAATTAAGGTAAAAGAAGAGGTAAATTACGTAAAACCGGTCACAAAATCGAATGTAAACAGTTTAAGTGGTTTAGAAGACTTGTCTCCTGTTAATTCAGTTCCTAGTTTAAGTCCAAAATCAGTAACAGATAAAAGCATTATAAAGCCTTGTTGTGCGCCGTTTGTCAGAGTTGGCCGTTTGTCTACCAGAAACTTTCAAAACAAGCTAAATACACAATTACACTTCCTTAAATGAAAAATTGTTACTTTTATATTAACATTTTGTATATGATAGACACGTCAAGATATAACTTAATTAGTCTATGTAACAAATATTTTTACATAATCTATTAATACATATTAAGTACATGAATAATATAAAATATTAGCTTATAACTCACTTCTGTTGTTGATATAAATAAAAAAATGTAACTAAAATCTTGAATTTTCTTACCCCCTTATTTGTACTAAAATCAATATTTTGATATAAACACTTGTTTTATATGCACATGTTTTTCACCTAAATCTATAATTTTAGTTACAAAGTTAATATCTACAACATAAACAGAAATACAATCTTTAATCGACTTGAATCTCAAAGCTACAACAAATTAATGTATTTCATATTTCAATACCTTCTATAAAAATCATTCATTTCAGTGTATAGCTAATTTCAATATATTTTTAATACTTAGCTTCTTTTGTATAATTTACAAAATTATAATTTATGTGTTGTTTTTTGTTTTATATAATAGTATTAATGATTATGAAATGATACACATAAGTCACAGAAGAAAATTGAGAAGTGAAAAATGTCTCCTAGACAAACGGCGTATTTCTAAATCTTCTCACGCCGTTTGTCTAGGAGACACTTTTGATTTCTAATATTTCATATATGAGATAATCATAATATATTATTAACAAATATAACAAAATTGAAATCAGAAAATAAGTTGAAACAACATTCAACTCAAATTGAGGAACTAGTAAATTGAATATAAATGGAACAGAGGAAGTATTTCTTAATATCAAATCAGTCGAGTTTAAAAACGCATAACTTACAATACCAAAATCTAGTTTATTCTTATTAAAGAAGAATGTTGGACCAACTACATATCCTTTTATTGCTAATACTACATTATTAGTTGCTCCTTTTAATGCAAATTCAAAATGATCACTAAATTCACCAAGAGTTGAACTTACATAAGATATTTCGATTGTTACACTTTCTTCTATATCTACTTCACCTTCTGGTAGAGTAAATATTAGTTTGGTTTGATTGATCCTTCATTGGTAAGTGATACTTCATATCGATGTGTTGAATTAATAAATATATCACCAATATCTAATACATCATAAAAATGAGCTTTTGGACCAACACCTGAAACTGTTATTAATGTAATTCGATCTAATCTTACTTCTTATTCACAAAACAATTTATATCAAAATCTGCTGATAATGTTGGATGCAATACTACAATTAATTCATTGTGTAATCTTTGTATTTGACATTTTGATGCTGAATTACTGATAATTTTGAATGTCTTTCTTGATTCTAATGATAAATAAGCAGGATCCATTGATATTATTTGAGTACTTCAACCAATATCTAAATCTTGCGCTTGAGCTTTTTTTCTTCTAATTGATACATTTTTTCTCCTAAAGTCTAAATCAGCACTATTCTGCTGTATATTTGATATACTATTTTTTCTACTCCATAATTGGCCGATTGTATACGGTTTGACAGTCTTTCTATATAAATTATGGAATTATTAATACCTTTCTTTAAATAACCACCAAATTCAGATAATCTATTTTGAATTGAAGTTATATATGATTTATTTACTCCATCTCCATTTAACGATAAATTCATGACTTAAAATGTTTGAGAGGTTAGAATTGATTTTTTAATTATAATAATATATATATATAGTACTTACATTTTGATTTTCTGAAATAAAAAAAAACTGTCAAGTATGACAAGCTTGATTTTTCTTTTTTGAAATATCTTCTTATCTTGATAGAATTTTATAACATTCTTCAAAGTTTCTACTGAAATTCATTTTTTCTCTTTGACTGAATCAAAAAAACATACAAACAAAAAAGTTGAAGAAAATGAAATTTTAAATTAAAAATGACGTCAGAAGGGGTATAATTCTTAATTCCTGTGTAACTGACACTTCTCATTTAGACATTATATGTCAATAAAAACATAAAATTTGGAATATACATAATTTCTAGAATATATTTTGATAGTATTTATTCAATATTATGACAATTAATAGTTACTCATAGATGTAGGTCATATGACAAAGTAAGAATATGTATTTAGTTTGTTTTGAAAGTGTCTGGTAGACAAATGACCAACTATGACAAACAGCTCACAACAAGCCTAATTGTATTATTTTTTAATTTTTTTGTTAATTGATTTAAAATTTATTCTTATGGGGAACGATATAATGACAATTTTGCTCTCTGTATTAGTATTTATACTCTATATGCTCGCTCTGGCACTGTACAAATACTTCAAAGCACACAATTATATTCAAATATGACTGATGTGATGGAGATAGCACACAGTTTAAATAATTTGTAACGAATTTATTTTTTATTATATAATAAACTACTATTTTTTAGGGAAAGCAAAACGACTATTTATCTTATAACCTTTATACCATATAATTGCCTAAAGTAATACATATATATCGATTCAGCTTGTATAATATCGTTTGAAGAATAATTCTCAATCGTGTCAAAAATAGAAAATGAAGAAGTTTATTAGAAAATACAAAAATTTAAATTTTCAAAATTTCAAATCTAATTTGACGAGGTTTGACTTGAACGGCTGGTTTGTGCATCAAACTTAAAATTTATTCTGAAACAATTTAATTGGCTTGTCCAAATTTGAATTTTTGAATTTCGCGCTTTTTTTTATTTTTTAAAAATTATATCCGTTTTAATTCAAGCTTCAGAATCAAACATATCGAGATTTTAAGTCACGTTTTACATCAAACATTTTGATTTAATCAATATTTACACCAATCGTAAAAACAGATCTCAAGCATTTTTAATTTCAAAAATCGTCAAAATCATCAAAAATGAGTCAAACAATCGTCAAAGACGAGCCTGTTGATGATGATTTACAATCTGATGATGAGATGGTTAAAGAAGTTGTGTTTAATTCTTGTGGAGTTAACACCAACATTGATTTGATAGAACCAAATAGGAGACTTAGAATTGTCCAAAATGATGTATGGAGTGCTCCTAAAAAGGTTGAACAAAGAGATCATCAAATTGAAGAATAAGAAGAAATTGTTGATTTAACCAATGAGAAAGTCAAACATGCATTCCCTATTATGAGCACAAAAGGAAGAAAGAGAAAAATACATCGTGTGTTAATAATGAGATCTATTGATGAACAAGAAAGGGTTGTTGAACAATTAGTAAACGTCACTATAAACAACGAATTAAGATTGGCTGATTTGGAATTCTTATAGAACATTAATTAATTAAAATCTTCATTCTTGCATAAAGAGGTTTGAATATCTGTTTGAGTTTTGGTGAACTTTATAAAATTTTTTGAATAAACTAGAATTATCAACAAACATGAAAAATAAACTCTATGTATAAACCAGGAAGTCAAATCAAACCTTTGCAAAATAGAATTGAGCCTAATGGTCTGTAGCCCTTACTATATATTATTATTAGTATAACATCTTTTATAATTTTTTTTGCTTGCTCTTGTTCAGATGACATATTAAGTAATTCCTCTTTAATTTCTTAATTATTAAATAACCATAATTCAAATTTGAATCATCTCTGCTTGAATATTCGAGGAAAGAAAAGGTAATTGAACTGAAGAGGTTAGAGAAGTTTCTCCATCTTGTGAAGCAACCCTTTCTTATTTTAGGAATATGTAGATCTTTAATCTTACTTTTAATACTTCTACAATTGTTTAGTTGGTATTGTATATTATTGCAATAATCAAGAATACTTTTATATTTTTCTATCTCAAATATTCTTTTCTTACGATATTAAAAATATGTGATAAATATACTTCGTTTTTGTTTCTACTGGTTGTGCAAGTTTTCTCTAATGAAATTCCATATTTAGATAATGTTCTTTGTATAGATTTTCTGCAATTTCGCTTTCATCTAAAATAACACTTTCTAAAACACACTAAATTCTTCTGTTTTATTATTAAATTTACTACATCTTGATAATTGGTGTTTTTTCACCCATCTATTATCTATAACACCTTATAATCTTTAAATATCCAACTCTAACTAACTTTACACCATCAGAGTTAATCAAATCTTTAACTATTTTTTATTGATGGTGTTTGAATATTGAGTGTTATAGTTAAAACACGCATAAACTAATAGCAACAAAAAATCAACAACTTAAAACAAAAAAAGTAGTGACAAAAAAACACGCATAAATTATACTGTGCTTTATGAAATGGCCGCATAGAATTACTGAGGAGCTTTGGTGAGTGAAAGGCACAAAACATGAAAGTGACGTGTTTTTCCGAACCCAGGAATAAATAATTTCAAGAATTGAAGAATTAGAAGTAATTCAGTTATAATTTGTGCACCAATATTTAATACAAAATATGTTACATATAAAGATAACAGTTATTTAGGATCTATAAATCATATTTATAATTTGACTTATAAGATAAAGCATATTGATTTATTCTCACTTGATGTTAAAGGCAGTGAACTAGAGGCATTCAAACATTTGATTATAAAGTTAGTGTTTTTCACTGGATGATAGAATAGAATAATTTAAATAAATAAAAAAGAATGAAATCTGAAAAATTAATGAACAAAAACGGATATATTGTTGATGGAACTTATGTATCACCTATCGATATTATGTATAAAAGAAACAATAGTTATACAAAAATAATTAAAACTAATTAGAAATAATTTCTTTCTTTTATAAATATTCAAATTGGAATTTAATTATTTACACATCTTCTCCAATAATTATTCATTACTCTATATGTAGTTAGTTGCTTTACTTTAAATTGTTTTAGATTATCTTTATAAACAATATTATTATTTATAACAAAATTGCAACAGCTATTATTATTGCAGATATATTGATTCATGTCAATGTAATTAATTCTTTTATTAATTAAAATTGGTAATTTTATTATTGAGACATTTATTCCAACAATACCATAACAGTCGTTAGGATTACTTAAAAAATGATGTGTGTCTTGCACAATATATTTGTATAGGAATGTAATTTCTTCTAAGTAGATAAGGCATTGTAACATTAAACCACTGCTCTACATGAAAATCAACTAAAAATAATGCTATATGAGATTTATCAATATTCTCAATTTTATTATCTTTAAAAGGGCATTTTCTATTATTATATACATACTTATACCAAGCATCAATAACATCATTATAATTATATAATAATTTATCTGTAAAAGTTTTAGTATGACTAGTATTATTAATTCTAATCAATTCTTTGTATGACATAAATAATTGAAACGTAAAATACAACAATAATGATTATTTGATGAGAAGGATTTTTAATTTTGTTTCTTATAGGATATTTATAATATGTTGATATAATATATGATATAACATAAGTTAAAAGAGATATTATTATTATATTACTTTTCTTTTTAATTATCTCATTAGATATATAAATAATTACATAATGAAATAAATAAACGCTATATGATATATTTCCTAAATGAGATAAAAACCTTGATGAAAAAATGAATTTGTTGTTATTTGTATTTAGAAGTAATAATGTAAATGATAATGGTATTATTGAAAAAGAGGGTGATATTTTCTCTATCACTTTTAAAAATAGAAATGAAATTACTATCAGTAAAATACAATTGTTTAATATGTTATTCTGCTTGAAAATGAAGTAATATTATTTATAAGAATCTTGCTTATGTGTAGTTTATTTATAAGCAGTCTATCATGACATGCCCGTTCTTTATGCTAACAGATCAAGGTCTTACAAGGCTCCTTTGCTGGTTGATGATTATCGCATGGAGTTATAAAGGTATGGTTAAAGACTTCATCACAGTTGAATAGATCGTAGTTGTCGTTTCGTGTTGGATTTTAAGGTTCATCATTGTACTCGTTTCGTCAAGAGCTAGATCGGAAGCAGACTCCTTCTACACCTACATCGATGGCAACAATTGAAGTAACGTCCATCAACTGCAGGATAGCTTATCGCTCACGGGCTGAGTATCTCCATTGGCCAGATGATGGGGAATTGACTTTAAGAAATTGCTCATTAGCTTACCTACAGTAACATCTATAACGAGTGCTCAGGTGAGTTCCTACTCATCCTAGGCTTCCAATCACGGTATCCACGTTTCTACGATTGCTTAGATGATGACGTCCTAGATAATGAACTACACTGACCTTTAAGGAGCTTCATAGTAGATGACTTACAAGGCCAATGGAACATACCTACAAAACCCTCCCGAGATTGTTTATCATGATCTTCAAGCCCATCCAGAAGCGTATGCTTCGTAATGAAAACTGATAAAGCTTAATAGAACTACCATCAAGTCACCTTCCCAGATACGTCCAACCATGTATGCAGGAATCTCCCACAATGGGAGATTCCTTCCTTGTCAACACAGCTGTTCCTCTCGTAAAGGTCATGGATGAACTTTTCTAGGAGAGTTATAAGGATGATAAAACTTACCTTCAAAAGCCTTCAGAGATTGCTAATCATTATCTTCAAAGGCCCTTGAGAAATCCACAACTAGCTAGAACCTCCCGGAGTTACCATTTGGTAACTTGTTAACAATTGTAAACTCCCGGTTCCACGATTGGTTTCCACGGTTCTATAAAAAGCCCTTCGCAGCAAGGAGACTCTAGATCGTGATTAGATTCATCATCCATGTAAATCTATGAATGAACATATACCAATATTTGCTTCAGCAGCCATATAATTTTCTTATTCTTTTACAATCATCCCAATCTCCAGTTAATTTTATTGCATTTGATATTATATCTCTTTCTTTCCTACAATACATAGAAAAATTAGAATAATTATTAAATAATAATAAAAAGAATTACATAACAATACATAACAGTTGATTCTTTTATTTATCCAAATACTTGTTAATATACATTTCATTGTATGTACTAACAAATTTATTTTCCATTTCTCTACTATCCTTTATACCTACAACATGAGCTAATTTTTGTGAATCAATTTCCATAAAACACCCACTAGTAATTCTAATAATTTTGTATTTACCAACTAAATAACAATGATAACCCAATTCTTCCAAATATACAATAAGTGAAGAACATCTTCTGTTACAAATTAATGTCTTAATTTTATGATATTCAAAATATAGATATTTTACTTTTCCGCTAGATAATAATTTCTTTCCTGTAAACAACACCTCATCTTCATAACCTTCAACATCAATTTTAAGAAAGAATACATTACCTTTTTTAACATAAATGTCATAGAATCTATCTAAATTCATAAAGGTTACATTTGCAGTAATTAATACTCTTGATACACCCATCATATTACCTGCATTATTATATTTCCATGTAACTACACTTCTATTAAATCCAATTGCTGTATGAATTGTTAGAATTTGTTTTGAATGTTCATATTTCTTCTTAGTTGTTTCGCAATTTAAATCTAACGGTTCTGCTAAAAATATTCTGTTTTGTTGATAATATTTATGAAACATATCAGTAATTTCACCAATATTAGAACCAATATCCAAAATACAATCATCAGTTGATATTGAAGGATATATTCTTTTAAAATTAGGGAATAATCTATCTCTCAAATCATTATCACTAAATACTTTTATATCACATGTATCGTAATATTTTTTATACTGTAAATAGAATAAGTCACATATCATTCTATCAAAATTTAATATTTTATTTCTTTTATTTACATTACTTTGATATAATGCTAAGAATATAACGATTGACGTTGTAATTATTATTGTTAATAAAATAGACATATTATATATTATCAAAGAAAAATAATTAAATAATATTTATATTTATAGTCTTACAACGAAGGTAGATTCTTTGATTATCACCTCCTAAGAATATCAAAAACTTCACCTCCTAAGAATAAACCATCGCCTCCTAATCCAAGATTATCATCCTCTACTAAAAATATGAAAAGAAGAACAAGTGAATTAGAAAATTATAAAAGTCCTAATTTAATGCCTGTTGATGAACCTGATTATGAAAAGAATAATACTGTGAGAAATAGAAGAAATTGAGAGAGAAATAAATAAAAGAATATTATATATTTATCAATTTGCACATATGTACTCTCTCAACTGGATTCGGAAGGACAGGACAAAAAATGGACAGGACAAGGGCAAGACAGAGACAAAACAATTTATCGGATATTTTATTGTCCAGAATATTGTTAAATCTGATTAATATGTAAATCTTTATGCTGTTTACTGTTCTATCAGAAATCTTAATTGTATTATTTGCTTTAAGCCATTGCGCTAATATAATCAAACTATAGTTTATTTACTTTTTCTCTTTTTATATAATTTATTTTATTTCGTCTTTTTCTGTAGATAATGATACTAGATCTTTTTTTAATTTTATGCACCACCTCTTCACAGATATATATAATTGATTTGTATTTTTCAATTTTCAATATCTTTTGTGCTATGTTGCGCCGTTTGTCAGAGTTGGCCGTTTGTCTACCAGACACTTTCAAAACAAACTAAATACACATTCTTACTTGTCTTGATGAAAAATTGTTACTTTTATACTTGCTTTGTCATATGACCTACATCTATGAGTAACTATTAATTGTCATAATATTGAATAAATACTATCAAAATATATTCTAGAAATTATGTATATTCCAAATTTTATGTTTTTATTGACATATAATGTCTAAATGAGAAGTGTCAGTTACACAGGAATTAAGAATTATACCCCTTCTGACGTCATTTTTAATTTAAAATTTCATTTTCTTTTATATATATATATATATATATATATTTATTATTATTATTATTTAAAAATCAATTTAAACCTCTCAAACATTTTATGATGTATTTGATATTGGTGATATATTTATTAATTCAACACATCGATATGAAGTATCACTTACCAATGAAGAATCAATTAAACCAAATGTAATATTTACTCTACCAAGGTGAAGTAGATATAGAAGAAAGTGTAACAATCGAAGTATCTTATACAAGTTCAACTCTTGGTGAATTTAGTGATCATTTTGAATTTGCATTAAAAGGAGCAACTAATAATGTAGTATTAGCAATAAAAGGATATGTAGTTGGTCCAACATTCTTCTTTAATAAGAATAAACTAGATTTTGGTATTGTAAGTTATGCGTTTTTAAACTCAACTGATTTGATATTAAGAAATACTTCCTCTGTTCCATTTATATTCAATTTACGAGTTCCTCAAGATGGTAATTACTTAAACAAAGAATTCGAAATAATTCGAGCAGTAGCAACAGTATTACCAGAAGGAGAAGAGAAAATCAAAATCAATTTCATATCTCAAACAATAAAAGTATATGATTATTGTTTAGCAATTGATATTGAAAGTGTAGGTGAAGCTTTATTAACAATTCCAATAAGTGTTGAATGTCGAGTAGCTGAAGTAGAATTATTAGAAGAATCATTGAAATATGGAGATTGTTATTTAAGATATACTTATTATCGAACTTTAACATTAAAGAATAAATCCAATTTAAGTGCTCAATTTGAAAACAGAACAAGATGAAAGAAGTAAATCGATTGGTGAGTCATTTAAATATTGACAATCAACTAAAAGGCGATGAATTCCTGTTTTTATTACATTATATTTCCAACAACAATAAGAATGTTATTGATCCTGGTGTTGTATTTATAAATGAAAAGCAAAAGGATAATTTAAAAAAAGATAAGTGAAAAAGGAATTTATTATTTCCCTGTATGTGATCCAAATCAAAGACATTGGAGTTTGTGGGAAAAGATTTGACTTGAATGTTGTTTCAGCTTATTTTCTGATTTCAATTTTGTTATATTTGTTAATAATATATTATGATTATCTCATATATGAAATATTAGAAATCAAAAGTGTCTCCTAGACAAACGGCGTGAGAAGATTTAGAAATACGCCGTTTGTCTAAGAGACATTTTTCACTTCTCAATTTTCTTCTGTGACTTATGTGTATCATTTCATAATCATTAATACTATTATATAAAACAAAAATCAACACATAAATTATAATTTTGTAAATTATACAAAAGAAGCTAAGTATTAAAAATATATTGTAATTGGCTATACACTGAAATGAATGATTTTTATAGAAGGCATTGAAATATGAAATACATTAATTTGTTGTAGCTTTGAGATTCAAGTCGATTAAAGATTGTATTTCTGTTTATGTTGTAGATATTAACTTTGTAACTAAAATTATAGATTTAGGTGAAAAACATGTGCATATAAAACAAGTGTTTATATCAAAATATTGATTTTAGTACAAATAAGGGGGTAAGAAAATTCAAGATTTTAGTTACATTTTTTTATTTATATCAACAACAGAAGTGAGTTATAAGCTAATATTTTATATTATTCATGTACTTAATATGTATTAATAGATTATGTAAAAATATTTGTTACATAGACTAATTAAGTTATATCTTGACGTGTCTATCATATACAAAATGTTAATATAAAAGTAACAATTTTTCATTAAAAGAAGTGTAATTGTGTATTTAGTTTGTTTTGAAAGTTTCTGGTAGACAAACGGCCAACTCTGACAAACGGCGCACAACATGTTCTACTGATGGAATTATGATGTAATTGGTAGAATTATTAGGGCTTGTTTTAAAATTATTCATCTTTCGAATTTACAAATTTAAGGATACATAAAGGGCTAAATGAATATTTTTAAACTAAGAAATTTACATTAATATAACTGCATGTTTGTACATTCATTAATTTAAAAAATCTAATGTATAGTAGGTTAATGATGGATTAGGTAGGTAAAGCCACAACACAGAAACAGCAAAATACAAGAAAGTGGTATGTTTTACCTAACTAAAAGATTTAATATGTTTTTCATTAGTTTAACTTTCTATATAATAATGTTTATTTTCAGTTTTACATTCATCTTTTTCTTCTTGCTCATACTCACAATTTAATTCATTTTTTCTTTTATCACTTAGTGTTTTGAAATTTATTTGTTAAATGTTGCAGAATATGTGGAGATGTAAATTAAATTTCATTATTTTCTTACAAATATACTTGGAGGAAAATTGTTATATACCTCCTGTTTCTTAAAATAAAATAATTCAATACTCAAGAATGTTTTTATATTTTAATTTCAACACATAATTATAACTAATAGATTTGATCCAAAACCATTAATGGATTATTGTAAAAGTATTGGTATAGAATATCATTATGAAAGTCAAGCAATAATTGATCGAGCTAAAGTTCATATGACGTCAGGTCATATTTCGATATGTTCTTGGTGTAGTAGAATGAAAAGAGGAATACTGTATAATACATGTCGAAAATACAAATACAATGTATTGGTATTAGCTCAACATATGGATGATTTATGTGAGAGTTTTATGATGAGTATATTTCACAATGGAATACTTCGAACAATGAAAGGTAATTACACAATAGCGAATGGTGATATTCGTGTAATTAGACCATTGATTTATGTAAGAGAGTCTTTGACAAGAGAATATGCAAAAAATTCAAATCTTCCAATAATCAGTGAGAATTGTCCAGCATGTTTTGAAGGTCCAAAAGAGAGATATCGAGTTAAGACATTGTTGGCAAATCAAGAACAATTATTTCCTGGTGTAGAATCAAATATTCTTAAAGCAATAACACCATTAATTAAAAGAAAAACAGCTTCCCAAGATGATGATGAAGAATTATAAATTATTATTATTGTTTAATCGTTTTCTAAAAATATTTAATATAAGAAATGATAATCATTCAACATTAAAATATTCTTTTGATAAATCTTTCTTTTTTCTTTTGCAATTCAGATCTAAATTATACAATATTGTTCTTTCATATACTCTTTCCCTAGCTTAACATTAACAATCGGTCCAACAAGTCTTGAACTGCAAAAGAACAAGTATTTATGTCAGTCATGCCTGCACAAGAACAACCATGCAATGCAAATACACTATCGCAAAGGATAAAACACAATAAGAAAATAATATAGAAAGAATAATATAATTATAATCGTTCAATTTATATAAATGAGGAATTCAATTGTTGTTAAACCCAGTTTAAATAATAAAATGATACAAAAATAAAAATTTGATGATATAGTTCTCATTGAAATTTTGAAGCAAACTTCAACTTATGTAGTTAATGTGGCAAATTGAAGTTATATTTCTATACACTCAGCCTTCCTAATAAGTATTAACATTTTCTCTTTTAAGGATACTTATTATTTTACCTCACATTCAAAGCAATTAATATATATTTGGAATTTAAAAGATAATATTGTGTATAAAGATATAATTTTGTCATAATCAAATTTAAATGTGTAAAATAAATAAGTACATAAATGTAAATTATAATTAATGATATAATATATAATGACTAATTATTTTATATTAGATATGTTAGTATCAATTATATTATTATGCATATACTATAAAATAAAACTTAGAAAACAGTTACAAAGTATAAAAATAGAAAAGTTATATCCATATTTTCATTACAAACCTTCAGTAAAGAAGAGAATTGATTGTCCATTAATATATGGATTTGCTAGCGGATATAAATGGGAAAATATAAGCCTTTTTATAATATTATTAAGAAGAAGTGGCTATGATGGTGATTTATTAATAGCTCTATCTGTTCAAAAATATTATGAAATGTATAATCAAATAAAAGAATATAGAATTATTCCAATCCTAATTGAAAATGAGTGGCCATTTTATTCTGCAAATAATACTTTATTTCCTATAAATAGAGTAGAGTTAAAGAAGTGTATGATAAAAAATAGATTTTATAGTAAACGCAAGTGGGTAATTTATAGATTTTCCATATTGTTATGTTGGATGATTAAATATGGCAGAAAGTATAGTCATATAATCACCTTAGATGTAAGAGATGTAGTATTTCAGGGTAATCCATTTGCATGGAATTTTGAAGAAGGATTATATCTAGTAGATGAAACAAAGGACAACATTACAATTAAAGACAGTAAGTGGAATTTATATTCTGTTCAGTCTTATAGGAATTATTTAAAAATTGTAAATAATAAGATTTTAAATTCTGGGTCTATTTTAGGTACATAAAATAATTTCTTTCCTTTTCTAAAGCAATTTTGTTTATTTATGGATAATAATTATGCGATAGTTTCTGAGCAAGGGAGTTTGAATTATGCTTATTACACAGGTTATTTTAATAATATTAAATTCTATATGAATAGAAACCAAAAAGGTGTTGTTTTAACTACTGCTCTTGATCTATCTCAAGTAATTAGTTTATATCGAATGAACAATACGATATATAATGAAGATTTAACTATTCCTTTAATTGTTCATCAATATGACAGATCTAAACAATTAATAAGTATGTACAAAAGTCATTATATTAATAAATAATTGATATGTATTTAACAAATCATATTTATTCATTGCCAATACTCGTTTGATAAATAATATAACTGTAATGGATTCAAATTATGAAGTGCATATAAATTATATGGATTATACATAACTTTTGTTGGATTATGCGAAAAATTGATATTAATTAAAGTTATGTTAGAATGAAATAATAATGATCCTAAATATACATCATCTAACCAAAACTGAGGATGAATTTTTCCTATTAGATTTGACAAAATTCTCAAAGATGTGAAAGTAAAAAATATTAGAGGACCATTTAGATAAGGAGGAAGCACTTCTTTTTTAGGATATATATAATTAGGTATATAATGAATAGCATATTTTGATCTTGGTATAGTTCTGTTATACTTTATCTGACCTATGCAGCATTTCTCACATTTTGTACATTTTATTAAATCAAATGATTTATTAATATTAACAAAAACATCTGCTTGATGGTGTATTACCCACTTAAAGCTTAAACAATTATTCATTATCCATTTCATTTCAGATACTAAAGTTAATGATAATGTGTAATAGCTAGATATGAAAGGAAATAATATAATATCTCTAAATATCTCATTTTCTTTTTTTAACATAAAATTTATTCTTTCATTAGTTGATTTTCCAGTAAAGAAAAAATATCTCATTTTCTTGAATTTGGAATAATATTTTCTATAGACATATCTTTCAGCGAAATAATCTGTTCCTGTTTCTATGGCTATTATAACATTAGTATTTTCTTTATTGCATTGAACTATATTATTTGATATAGAATCAACAGGCTTAAGAAATACCATATCTTTTTTTGTATTTAAAATCTTTTTCTTTTTAATAATTTTATCTTTACTAATCTTACAATCTTTTACGCTCATTAAATCAATACATTTTTTGAAATAATTATAGTTTCTTTTTAGTTCTCTTATAATGCTATATAATTCAAGTTTATAACAAAATGATGTATTGTTGAAGTAGATAATAATAAGATCAATAATAATAATAATTATTATATATATAATCTTTAACATTGTTATTATCTGAATTATTAATATATCAAAAAATCAAATCGTATTCTTATTTAATATTTTCTCGTTATTTTTAGTACCATATTGTTATTACATATTGAATGTTGATTTACTAAATAAAAAAATTATCAATCTAAAATTCTTACGAATTAATGATAATCTATTTGTAACATCATCATATTACGATTATAGAATAGAATCAATAAGAGTATTATTCGGAAGCTCCATCAATTATAATAACGGTAGTCTAAAAATAGTTGTTGATAATATGATTATTGAAACTTATAATAGAATAATATATGACGAATGTAGTAAATTTGACAGTGATTTTGATTTAAAATATGGCAATATTATAATTCCTTATAAAAATATGCCTCATTATGTAAAAATAAATAACATTAACATTCCATTTACTAAAAACAAACACAATTATAAATTCTTTCTTTCAGTTTGCATAACAGCAATGTATAATTATAGTGCAAAGCTTATGTTAAAACAATTGCTTGATATATATATAGCATTAGGTGTAGATCACTTTACAATTTATTATACTAGCTCAAGTCAGGATGTGTTAAATATTTTAAAAATGTATATATCAAAAGGATTATTAACATTAATAAGATGGAAAAGGGATAATGATACTATAAGAATGAGAAACTATAGTCAGTATATAAAAACTAATGATTGTTTGTACAGATATATGAACATTTCTAAATACATTATAAACAGTGATTTAGATGAAATAATTATTCCTATAAAACATAAAAATATAAAAATATTTATTAACGATATTAGAAGAAAATATCCCAATGTTACATTATTCTCATTTTCAAGCAAGATGTTTATAAAAAATGAAACAATAGATATGGAAAAGAAAATTAAAAAACAAAACTATTTGAAACAACATATAACTACTGATGTTAATATATTTAGAATAAAATTTTTTTGTTATTCGTTTAAATTTTATAAAAATATATTGTTCATGTAAATGACATGATAGCTTTGCAAATTCACTATGCATGGAAAGGAAATATAATTATCTATAATGTACCTTATTCATATGGTTATTCTAGACACACTCGAAGATTTGCATTCTTTTTGAAAAGAAATTATTGTCAAAGAGAAGAATATGACAATAATTTATCAGTTGTAGTACCATTATTATATAAAAAATACACTGCATTTCAATATTAATATAACAAATTTTGTATTTTTTCCACAAAAAGTATTAGAATAAAAAATATAAAATTTTAAAAGAAATAATTTTTGAATTTGCTAAATTTATTAAATGGCTATATTAATAACTGGAGCTGCAGGTTTTATTGGTTTTCATTTAATTAATTCTTTATTAAATGATGGATACAAGGTTGTTGGTATTGATTCTATTTGCGACTACTATGATATTAATCTCAAGTATAAAAGGTTGGAGTTGTTAGGGATTAGTAAGACTGATATTGATGATAAAAAGATTGTTGATAATGGCAAAGGATTTACTTTTGAGAAATTAAATATTCAACATAGAAACGATGTAGAAAAATTGTTTACAAAATTTCATATAGAATATGTTATTAATTTAGCTGGTCAACCAGGTGTTAGATATTCATTAGAAAATCCATATATATATATTCAAGATAATATATTGGGATTTATGAATCTATTAAATATTTGTGTAAAGTATAATGTTAAGCATTTTGTTTATGCTAGTTCAAGTAGTGTTTATGGATTAAATCAAACGATTCCATATAAAGAATCTTGTTGTGCAGATCATCCTGTAAGTTTATATGCAGCAACAAAGAGATGCGATGAAATTCTTGCACATTCCTACAGTGAATTATATAAATTACCTACAACTGGATTAAGGTTTTTTACAGTTTATGGTCCTTGGGGAAGACCAGATATGGCTGCATATAAATTTGTAGATTCAATACTTCATGATAAGCCTGTAAACATTTTCAATAATGGTAATATGACAAGAGATTTTACATATGTTGATGATATAGTTAGCGGCATTAAGCTGGTATTATTAAATCCTCCTCAAGAAAATGTTGGTATTAATTTTGATGAAAATCCGTCAATATCATCAGCTCCATTTGAAGTATATAATATTGGAAGCTCAAATCCTATTAGTTTAATGGAATATATACATTATTTTGAAAAAGTGCTAAATAAAGAAGCTATAAAAATATATATGCCAATGCAAAAAGGAGATGTAGAAAATACTTATGCTGATATATTGAAAATAACAAAGAGATTTAATTTCAAACCAAAAGTATCAATTGAAGAGGGTATTAAACAATATGTGAATTGGCATCGTAATTTTTATAGTTGATGATATAAAAGTAAATTTAAGGTAGTAAAAAGCTACCATGAAATTCACAATCTTATTTTTTATATTTATTTTTTATTTCTATTACTTTTCTTCAAGTTGGAGAGGCTATATGGTATACAGAAAATCAATGAAGAATATATTCACTTCTATATACAAAACTAGATTCTGGGGAAATGGTTCTGGCCCTGGATCATATAGAGAGTGCACAAAATCTTATTTGTTATTCTTATACAATTTTATAAAGTTATACAAAATAAGGACTATAGTTGATTTAGGTTGTGGTGATTGGCAAATGCTTAAATATTTCAACTTTTCATCAGAATTACATTATTATGGATATGATGTTGTAAAGGATGTTGTTGATAAAAATAATAAGACATACAAAAAAGAAAATATTAATTTCTATTATTTAAACAGTCTATCAGATTATATAAAAGATGCAGACCTGATTATTACAAAAGATGTATTACAACATTGGGGAAAATGTATATATAAATATGTTTCTAAACGAGATTATTTTAAAGTATAAATATGCAATTGTCGTTAATGATTATATTCATAACTGTGAAAACAGAAACATAAAGATTGGTCAATGCAGACCATTAAATCTTGAAATTAAACCTTTCTATTATCATAGGTTTAAATCACATTATGATATGAAATTTTGTACTAGGCTAAAAAGAATATATATAAAAATTGAATGATGTAAATTTATTTTAGTTAGGATCATGCCAATAAAAACTATAGTTATCCGATTTAAATGGTACTACTTCATTAGCTTTAGCAAATAATGACATTGTAGCAAATCGTAATGGTGCATCACCCCAACTTCTGTAGTATATATTGTGGCTTAAATCTACTATATTAATAAATTGTTGTATTTCTTTTGAAAGGAAGAAATTTATATTTACAATTTCAAAATTATTATAGAATGTTTTTGTTATTTTTTTTGTAAACATTGTATTCCAATTTTGTTTATTCTTTGGTTTTAAAGAAAAATAATTAACATAATCATCAAGAAATTCTTTCATACCTATTGTTAAATGATTACAATCATGATTTCTTGATGGATAATAATTATTATACATATAAACTATAGTATTGTTAATTGTGTGAAATGGATTGAATGAAGAATTAAATATAGAATCACTATCCAGTCTCATATACCATCTTACATTGCACATAGATTTGAGAGTGAATATATTCTTAAAATAGAATCTAATCATATGCTGATAACCCCATTCTGATCTTTTCTTTTTCACTTTATTTCTACAAGAGAAATTGAATTCAAATGGATAACTATTCCATAAGTAGGCAACGTTTATTAATTCATAAGTAATATTTCTAAAACTATCCTTTCTTGTATTTTCTGTATTAAAGAATATCAATCTATCATAATACTTTTCTTTAAGAAATAGTAATTATTAATTATAAATTGATGAACTTCTTTTTCATACAATAATACAACTATAGCATTTTTATATCTTTTACAATACTTTACATTATTGTAGTCGCTATTATTGGAATATCTTTTATACCTGGAATAGCTTTTATAAATGATATTGATGATAATCTGAATTATTCACTTTCATACACAATAACACACAAAAATAAAATGACACTATAAACAGTAATGAATATATCAATTTCATAGTCATTTGGAATTGTTTATATTGAAATGAAAATGTCTATTAAATCAGCTTATTACATAGCATTATTATTGCTTTTTTTCATTAAGTTATTACATATTAATAGTAACAATATTTTCAAAATTATAGACAGAAAATTAATCATGATTTACAAATTTACTTATTATGCAGAAAATATAATTTTAGTTTTTCTTGTGGAAGAAGCAAAATAAAATATAAACCTTACAAAAATAAAATAGAGTCTCATATTTCTTATTTTCCAAGCTCAATTGTTAATTTATGCAAAAATAACATTATAGTAAACTGTTCATCCTCGATTATGCTAATAGGAATATTAAGTAGACCTGAGAGTATATATGAAAGAATGATTACTAGGAGAATAATTAGAGTATATAATAATATTAAATATGTATTTATTACAAGTAAAACTTCTAATGAGGATATAAATAAAATAATAAATAGAGAAAGAAAAGTATATAGTGATATTATTCCCTTTAATATATATAATTCTTATTATAATTGCTCAATAATTATGTCATGTTTTTATCAATATATTTTTAGTTATTGTAGTAAAATAGATTGGGTATTGAAGCTTGATATAGATACCTATTTCAATATAAGGAGCATACTCGTTATATTAAAAGAAGTAAATAAAAATATATCTGTTATAGCATCAATGAACCATTATCCTACTTTAAAATGTGATAAAAAATATAAATGGTCAGTAAATTGCTATAATAGAAGTAAAGTTTCTATTAAACACCTCCATATCCCTTTGGCCCGGGATTTCTTTTTAGATATTCTTCGGTTAAATGTTTTAATTCTTATTTTAACTATAATAATACAATTATATGGATTGAAGATGTATTTTTTGGTTATTTAATGAAATTTTGTAATTTAAAATATATAGATATCAGAATATAACTGAAATTACTTATTCACAAAAGAATATATCTCAATATTGAAAATAATATTTTTGTTCATGGACTATATCCCATTGAATTGTTATATGCTAGTCAATTATATAATAATTGAGTTATTTAAATTGACATTTCTATCATTATATTCTTTAATAAATTATACTCTGTTTTGTATATTTTTTGTATTTCATATTTTTTATTTGTAACTTATAGTTTTTATAATGAAGTTGTGTTTAAAGAAGATAATTATATGATATTATCTCCATCAATTAATATTTATAATCGTTCAAATGGAATTACTAATACAAAATGTATTAAGAAATATAATTATTTATCTTACCATAATAATAGAAATACACAATAATCCAGTTTCATTGTTGCCTATTTTGCTATGGTATCCACATCATATAATGATAAAAGCATTTTATCATGCTATTGAGTTAATTAGAAATATGTGTAATAGAAATAATCACAGGTTGTTTTTTGCCATACTTACAGTTGATTTAGACATTTCTTCTTTGTTTAATAAATATACATATATTTCTACTCAAAATTGTAGTGGTTATAAATTATGCAAATATTTTCTAAATTTAGATTTTTCTTATCAATTATATGATATAGGCGAAGCATATAAATGCTCAATAATATATGGAGGAATTAAACAAGATATATTTCCTTTGAGTTTTGTAAAGCGATCAATTCTTACTCCTTATAATGAATGTATATTTTCAGGAAGATATGCTTCTGCAGTTAATTTATATCCTGCTTTGCCATATTTGCTAAAATTATTTGATTATTTTGATTATGCTATTAAATATGATATTGATAATAAAGCTAGTAATTTATCATATAATATAGATATGTCCTATATAATAAGAAATAGATTTGAGTTAGTAGGTTGTAACTTAGTTGATGATAATAAAATATTAAGTACAAACATTTTTAAAATGATATTTAAGTTTTTAGCAAACCAATCTATGAAATGTAAAGAAGCTATTTTTGGTAAAGGATTTAGTGAAAATGTTATTCAAAATGAAAATATTGTTCTACATGGTAGATTAACAGTGTCATGGCTAGGGTTATATAATTCTCCAGAAGTATTTGATTTTTTAATGTATTATATATCTTACAAAGATGGAATATATAAATATAGATGGGGAGATCAACAGTTTTATTTAAATGCATTGTTATTATTTTCAGAGAAAAGTAGACTAGGATTTAGCAGTTCGAGAATGTGCAAAATGCATGATATTAAAATGTTTTAATTTGAAATATGCACATTTGTAGGACAAACAAAGAATACATTATTATTTATAATAATTTCTATGTAGCAAATTATATCCTATAAACTGAATATTTCTATAACTACACTTGCTAAAATATGAACCAAATAATGAAAATGTGCTGGCTCTAGTAAGTAATAATGATTCAGCATTTTTCATCATCATTATATCTTCTAATGATATATTTATGCAGTTATGATTTCTACTATGACATGGTAATGAATAATCAGTATGGATACTGTTTGATAATTGTGTTTTTAATAATGTTTTTGATAGAATTAGAATCTGAAATTACTATTATCTATTAGTTTTTCTTACTTTTTAAGATTTGTATGGCTGATTCTATTACACTCATATTCAGATAATCTTTTAATGGTCTATTATCAGCATCACCCGTCCTTAAGTGTACAGCTAAATAGCTTTCATCGATTGATAAATTAAATCTTCTATAGAATCTATGTCTTATAAAATTACTATATGTTGGTAAAGGTTTTAAATATAAATCACAAATCTTTTTATTAATTTCTCTATATTAACAGCAATACTATTATCTATATTTTGTAATATTCCTTTATCTACTATTATTTTGTCATATACTTTGTATCTTAATATTTGTTCTGTAGAATACCAATGTTTATTTGCCCCAATTATTCTATTTTTAGATTTTAATGCTATAACCCCATCTGAAAAATATGCTACATTATAAAAATGAATAGAATAAAATTTAAGCGGTATATCAAAATAATTCCATAAGAGTTCCAAGATACTATTATTTATAAATAAAAATGATACTAAACAAAGATCTTTCGGATAATAATGATACAAATATTGAGCTAATAATCTGAAGCATAGAATTACCTAAACCCTAATACTATAATAGATTATTTACTTGCAAATGAACCTTATCATAAAATGCATAACCTTTTTGAGTTTTATAGAATCTTTCTGTGATATATGACTGATGCTTTATATGTTTCGTTAATATAGTATTAGGAAAACTATTACTCGATCTATTTTTATGAATTATAAACATTACAATAAATAACATTACTGATATACAATAAATTGTTTTTCTACAAACTAATGGGTAAAACATCATGAAATATAGAAACGATATACAAGTTTTGAGAGGATTTTCTATTATAATTATTGTTTTATATCATTCTAATATTTTAAAATACGGATATATTGCAGTATCAATATTTATCATTATCTCAGGATATTTGGTAAAATCCAACATCTCATGTGCTAAATATTTATAAGGTATATGAGAATAATATTTCCATGTGTAACTTGTGTAAATATTATTGTATTGTTCTATTTTAATTATATTTTTAAAGATCAATTATATGATATATATTATGAACTATTCTCAACTTTACTGATATATACAAATTATCACTTTATATATAATAGCACAGATTATTTTAATCCTCCTGATATGTCATTATTTTTACATCATTGGTATATTTGCGTTGATGTACAATTATATTATACTTATTTACTGTTAAAATTTTTACATATAAATTATTACTTCCTTATTGTAACTATATCCTTTTTAACATATTTTTTAACATATAACATATTAATTGTGTATAATTATTTTTCGTTTATTCCTAGACTATGGATATATTTATATCCCAAAACTTATATCATTGACGTAAAGAGCAAAAGTCTAAAATATTTATCATTAATAATTATGTTTAGTATAGTATCATATTCAAAGATTATCTTAATGAAAGAATTTACCTTTTTATTATTGTAAATTCAGCTTATGTATATATATGTTTTATTTAATATTAGATTTGTTATATTTGAAATAGTAGGAATGCTATCTTATTATGTTTACCTTGTTCATTATCCAATTATTAGAACAGAGACTTTAAACATGTATTCAACTATGTTAATAACAATTTTCTCTTTTGTTTTATACATTATATTCAGTCAAAACCCTACAAAAAGAATAATAAGATACAAATTTATATATATATTATTCTTTATTATTAATATTTCTTTATTCGTATATATCATGGGAAGTAAAATAAATGATACAGATAATAATTATAATTTAAATATTGACGCATATTCAATTAGAAGAATTGATAGAAGCAATTATTGCTGCTATAATGGATTAATTAAAGATTTACAAAAGAAAGTGTTAATTGTTGGAGATTCACATGTATTTAATCTATTAAGTATTTTTTATAACATATTAACAATTAACAGATATAAAATATATTTTAAATACATTCATACAGAGTTTATCATTAATAATAACACCTTCTTATATGACATAACAGACAAATTTCAAATAATCATAAATATGAATCTATTTTATGATAATATACATGAAAAATATAGATTATTATATCCGAAAGTAATTATAAATTACCTAAAATATTTAAAATCAATAGCTGATTATGTTATATATTTATACCTACACCAGTTTTGATACATAAGTTGTCTTGTAAATATCAAAAAACCTATAAAAATGTCTTAATAGGAAAAAAAATAATTACTTATTCTAATAATGTACCTTATATATCAGGAATAAAAGTGTTTGATATATCACAAATCTTTTGTAACCAAGTATTTTGCAATTTAAATTTTAAAGGATGTTGTATATATGCAGATGAACATCATTTTACATTTGAATTTTACAAAGAATATTAAATTCTACAATTAGTATAATACTACCTTACATAAATAACATTAGTAACAATATAAATAGAAGTTTTAAATGTGATTATGTTCTGTATAAAAAAAATATTACAGCATGGAAATATCCTTATAAAGGATGTAAATGTATTATATTTTAAATATGTTATTGATTATGTATTTATAATAATGGATATTTAGAATTTAAAAAGTATAAAACAATAATATATTTTGATATATACCAGTTGTATATACAAAACAATATCACTTTCTCACTTAAGAAAATAGAAAAATTAATCCAAATAATATTTAACTCATCTTCCATAAAAATACATTAGATTCTTGATGGAAATAATTTCTCAAATTTCTTATAAGTAGTTGATAAATAATGTTGAAGATTGTCAAGAGA
>NGBS01000067.1:0-22219 GCA_002245135.1 Proteromonas lacertae
AATGTCAGTGGAAGTTCTTGGATGAATACACCATACCACAGTACAAAATCTTCTCCTTCTCTGTACTGTAATACAGATTGTTCTAATAAAGTTGGATTGAAAGGAAATTTTTTGATGGTTTTGGATATGGATTTATGTATTTTGGAAGACCAAAAACATCTTCAATATTTCGAGCTGTGTTTAGACATGAAGATAATAGTTATTTTAATAATACAATATATCATATTCCAATTGGATTGTTAGAATATAATTTTACATATGCGATTTATCCATTAAATGCTCCAATTCCAATAAATATTCCAATATTCCATAAATCAACAGAATCAAGTAAATATATATCATTTTCAATATATCCAACATTACCAGAAGGTATATTATTTAATGATTTGAATGGTGAAATAAGTGGAAATCCATTAGTTGAATCACCTTTAACATCCTATTACATAACAGCAAATTCAAAATCAGTTGATAAACTCACAACCAAAATCGAGATAGGAGTAGAAAGATATGATGATGATAAATCCTCTTTTACTTGTTTAAGTAAATCTGAATATACAGTTGGTGAAGAAATAATGATATATTGTGAAAGAATAAGTCAATCTAAATTTACATCAAATTCATTACCAAATAGTTTATTATTAAACAAAGATGATGGAATAATTTCAGGCAAATCATTCGAACTATTAGCAAATTACAAAATAAAAATATATAGATATGGCTTAAATGGAATATGTTCAACTGAAATTACATTAAATATAAAATGTTCAAATTACTATTTTAGATTAGAATATAACTATATGGGTGATAAAGAAGTGACAATAAAACGTAATGAAGATAATCATGAAATAATAGCGATGGTGTATGATAATCCAAATTTACATGTTGTAGAATATGTTGTTAATGAGAATAAAGGAAATGGAAATTATAAAATGAGTTTTAAACATTCTGGAAAATATATAATCTACAATTCAAAGCATGATATATTATTTGCGAAAGAAATAGATTTAGAATTTACTGAAATATCATTTTCTGTTGTTGGTGAAGGAAATCCAATTCTAGAATATAAGAATAATGAAATTTCATTGATTTTTGGTATAGATTTTTATATAGGTCCAAAAATAGTGAATGGATGTAACTACTTCGAAATCGATAAAATACCGAATGGAATATCATTCAATTCATATACAGGAGTAATATATGGTTCAATTATGAATGATTTTAAAGAAGGTAATGTGAATATAAGATGTAGAAATGAAAATGGTTATTCTGAAATAGTTACATTGACTATTAGTGTGAAACCCAATCCTAATTATCCTATTACAAGTGCAACTGAATGGGAATATACAGATTATAGTCAAACAGATTCTTCTTGGTCATTGTTTTATAATCCAAATGATGAGTATTGGAAATCTGGAATAGCAAATGAATTTAAAAAAAAAGTCATCAATTACTAGGTATTATCGAACTTCATTTGTAATAGAGAATATAGCAAATACTGGTGCTCTTTCAGTTATAATTACTTATAATGATGGTATAATTATATATGTAAATGGATATGAAATATTCCGAAGAAATCTTAAAGCAGGTGAAATATTTTCTTCAACATTATCATTGAAAAATGAAATAAATAATAGAAAATTATCAATTCCTTTAGAAGTAATTCAAAATGGAATAAATTATATAGGAGTTGAGACGCATGATTATTCCATACCAAAAGATAAAAGTGATTCATTTGTATTAGTATTATCAAAAACAAATACAATTACATCATCTACTCAAATATCAAAAGCTGATAATGTTGATTATGTTTTAACACCAGCAACAAATAATGAATTAGATAAAGGTTATAATGTAGAAGGAATGGAAAAGACATTTGAAATAAAAGAAGAAATTGCTAGAGATTTTAGTTCAATTACATTCTATGATAGTAATAGTTATGTAATACATCCTGATTATTTTTTCCCTTATAATATTACATATACATTCAAAAATAATGAAGCGAATTATATAAATGAATTTTCAATATCTGGTTGTACAAATAATCAAAATACTCATCCTAGATCAATAAAAATCTTTGGAAGTAGTGATAGTGAAAATCCAATCTGGAATGAATTATATTCCAATGAAAATATGGGATTAAGAGATTCTGGATTAAATTGTTATACCAAATGTTCATATGATTTATTTAATAATAAAAAGTCCTATGAAAGTTATAGATTAGAAGTGATAAGTACAAATGGCTTTATGACTCAATGGGGACAATATCTTCAATTCAAATTATTTGTAGTAAATCAAAAGCCATTATCTATATGCGAAAGTAATTCAGAATATCCTTCTGTGTATGTTGGTGGAAGTTCAATGGTAAAATGTGATATAGGTTATAAAAGTAAAAAATGTTTAGAAAATGGAGTATGGGATAGTGTAGTTGATGATAGTAAATGTTTTGTAAATCCACCAACTACAGTACCACCAACCACACCAAAACCAACAACAGTTAAACCAACAACAGTAAAACCTACAACAATTAATCCAACAACACCAAAACCAACAACAGTAAAACCTACAACAATTAATCCAACAACACCAAAACCAACAACAGTTAAACCAACAACAGTAAAACCTACAACAATTAATCCAACAACACCAAAACCAACAACTGTAAAACCTACTACAATTAAACCTACTACAATTAAACCTACTGCAATTAAACCTACAACAATTAATCCAACGACAGTAAAACCAACAACACCAAAACCAACTAACAATCCAACAACAGAATCACCTCAACCAACTAACAATCCAACAAATGATGAATATACTTCTGATAATACACAAACTGATATAGCTGATCAAACATCATCTAATATTGATATATCAACAATAAATCCAACTATCAAAATGATTGATTCTTCATTCTTAATAATTATTAGAAATGTAGATGTTTTATCAAATGATGATATTTTAGTTATTAAAGAATCAGTGAAAGAAATGTTGAATATTCAAGGATTGATAATTCCATTAGACCAAATAATGATAGAAAAAGTGAAGAATAATCGAATGAGAATTTTATCAGAATCTCATTTGAAAGTGATAATAACAACAACAGAAACACAATACTATGTTGTAACATCAGCAATTAAATATATAACTCATAATCCTGATAAACTAGAAAAAGAAATAAAAAATAGAGTAGATGAAAATTCAAATCTATATAATATAAAAATAGAAGTAAATTCAGATATAGATAATTCACAAACAGAAAGTAATAATAATGTTGTGTTATTCATAATAATTATATCAGTTGTAGTTGTTATAATAATAATAATTGTTATTATTGTGTGTGTAATGAAGAATCGAAGAAAAGTAGAACATAGAGCAGTAAATAAACCAAAAGCAAAAGCAAAAGCAAAAGCAGTAAAAAGAGAAAGAGAAATAGAAATGTCTAATGTGAATAATAATAATAATGGAATAAGAATCACAATTGAAACAAATAATAATATAATTGATCCAAATATATCCTTACCTCCTGTTAAGAAAGATAATGTTGAGCCAAAGATAATATTACCTTCTTCTAAAAACAAAGATAATTCCGAAGCAAAGATAATACTTCCTCCAGTTAAGAATGATAATAATAAAGAACCAAAGATAATTCTACCTTCTTCTAATAATAATAGAGAACCAAAGATTCTATTACCATCATCAACCAATAACAACAATAATAATGATGATAATAAAGATGATGAAGAAGAAGAAATAGTAATATTACTTTCAACAAAAGAAAATGAAACATTCTCTCTTCCATCAAGTCCACAAACAACAACTAATCAGAGTGGAACAAAAGTTAGATTATAAACAAGTTAAGTAAGTAAAATATCATTTATAATTACTAAATATCACCAAAAAACAATATATGTTTGATTAATCAAGCTTTCAATTTTCATTTATATAATACTTCTTATTATTGAAAGAGAATATCAATACTTGTAATGTTATAAAATACAATATAGATTACACGGTAAGAATTTTTTAAGTGTTTTTTTTGACTTTAAAATGATTTTTCTCGATAACCATAAAGAATTAAGGAATAAAAATTTTCAGTAATATGCGTTATACATAGTACTATACTATAGCATCATTAGTTATGAAATTACCTCATGTAGGTAATTTGTTTCTTTTTCAATAATATTAAACATATTGATAAATATACCCATAAATAATGCAACTGTAAAATCTTATAGTTTAATTCTTTTTGTAGAGTGAGAAAACGAGGGTTAAAGTAGGTAAAATCAGAAAACCAACCCCTGAACTTTTTATGAAATTGGCTTTAATGTCCCTGGTTTTTCTGAAATAGGAAATGAAATGAAATGAAACATGGTTTAGATTTGTTTAATTTTTGTAGATTAAAGTTTGATGTATGTCTTGGTAAGAATAAGCGTGATTTATTTTTCGCATGTAATCTTATGTAATTAGTGATTTCATGTGCTTATTCAAACAATTTTGTATAACTGAGTAATAAAATAGTGTTATTTTAAGCTAAATCCCTCTAATTAGAGAGATACAATCAATTCTTTTATATTCAGCTTATATAGCTGCATACCATTAGCATCGTGAGAATAAACACAATTAGACATATAAATAAATACAATTTATCTAAAATATGAAAATTAATTAATCTTTACTAAAATAAATCCATTTTACCTATATAATAATAATAATAATATACATTTTATATAGATAATACAACTATAATCCTCCAATCCTAATCAAATACATAATTTAATTAAAGTATACTTCTAGTTGGAATGATGTACGAGATACTTTTGACAATAAACCTCTATTTTATAGTGTGCATTCTCTCCTTAGAAACATTGAATTATATGTGGATGTATTGCCTATCCAATTGATAAATATACTAAAAATACTTGTCATATCGTCTTGTACTGTGGCAGTTCTAGCTATTAATTCTGCTGTTGGATGTTGTATTTGCATGTCATTAACCAACACTTCACAATCCTTTGTAAATTTTATTATAACAACTCCTCACCAATTAATATCATAATCGTTCACTTTGGACCTACATGTATTCCATAATACGTAAATAATACCAAGATTAGTTTTCAAAACGCCTTGAATACCAATTTCTACACTTATATTGACTGACTAAAGCTTTTATCTTTTCAATAGTCTTAGCTGTTGGATTTAAAAAAGCTAAATACATTTTTAAAATTAAAAATTAGATCATTGGCTTGATCTTTTCTCAAACAAAAGTTAGATTTTATTTTTAAAACAAATATATTGGCTAAATGTATAAGACCTCTAACTTTTCTCAAGTTTTTAAAATAAATAAGATCATTAATATTTTGATAGTTGAAAACGGCTGTATAGATTATAGCAGATTTGTTGACAAGTTTTTTACTATCAAAGAAATAACAGACTTTAATTCTATAGATGAAATGATTAATCTGTACAAAGATAGAGATATATATTTCCTTACGAATAGCAGTTATTTTGTTTTAATGCTTTTACATTATCACGTTTTTATCATAGATAGTGAATTAAATATTATTTCTACTTCCTTAATTCATTCTCTAATTTTTCAACTCACTTATTAAACCCCTACTACATTCAGTTTTTGACCATTATAACATCCAATCTCTATACCATTATATTTATTTATATATTCTAACACTTTTTCACTTTCTAAAAATATAGCTAATATTCCTCCTTTATTATGTTCTCAACTATTCATCAATTTACCTCTTGTTGCTATTAATTTCAATCCATCTTCTAAACTCATTATTCCACTTACGTCTCCAGCTACATATTCACCTATACTATGAATACACACGAGGTTTCGATTCCGAAACTTAACCACATCTTATATAAACTATATTCGATACTGAATAAACAGGGTTGAGTGTATAGTTCTAATAGATTTGGAGATGAATAGGAGGATAATATCTTATTCCATTCATCCATATTTTCTTTAAATATTGGTTGAGTTTCATATAGTTCTCTAATATAACATAGGCATTTGTTCCACTAAATCCAAATGAACTTACACCAATACCAATACAATATTTATTATCTGGTAATGGTAAATGTTTTGTTGGAATAGCTATCTTTAAATCATTCAAGTTGAAGTGATGATTTTCTTATTCTCTAACATAAATATTGATTTAATCAAACTTGCAATACCTGAAGCTGATTCTAAATGTGCAATATTTGTCTTTACAACCCCAACATATAATGGACTATTATTGTGAAATGATTTGAGATTCAATATAACTTATATCACTTTCTGTTGGGCTAGGCCATTTGGAGCAGTTAAGCCACTATTTCGACCATCTTAATTAATAATATGCCATCTTTTGTATTGTTGGATAATCATATGGAATTGTGAAAAAAACACTATATTGGATAATTCTGATACAATATATATTTCCATATATTCAAAATACCACACCAATCTATATTATGCTTAACACCTAAATATATTACCATAAGGTTTATTTACTAACATTTACTAGTTATGTTTATAAATAATTGATTCGTTGTAAATCCACTTGTTATTATTACATTTGTGGATTAAATGTTAAGAAACATATGCAACTGTCGAAATCCACTATCTACATCCATCACATATCTTCTTATTTCTATTGTAAAACCTCCAAATACTCTATCTTCACACCAAGCTATTTGACCTATTATTATGATAGAAAATAAAAGTATAGCCATCATCATCTTTTTTAGGTAATTATGACATTACCAAATACATTTGTCTTTTGTATCACTTTTTCATTTTTTATTTATCCAATTATCTTCTTGTGTATATTATAATTAGAATAAAATTTTTTATATATCAATTTTAGAAGATTTTTTTTACTTACAATTGCTTATGTTGAAGAGTTTTAATCACTATTTTTTTTCAATTTTATAATTATTATTATTATAACATTATTTAGCCTATATTCATGAATTTAAGGATTAAATATGCATATTGCTGTGAATAAGATTTATTTACTTTCAGCATTCAAATGTACTTTTTGTACGTGATAGATACATGTTAGTTTGTTGCGTGATGTACCATATTTTGCATAATTTGTATGACTGAATATAATTAGTAACATTAAACTATTAAGATAGTGCATTTGAAAATAAGACTTAGTTCGAAGAACATATAATAGTTTTAAGTATGTATTACTTCTGAATATGTACATATGTTATGGAATATGCAGTTTAATTGTCTATATCATCTAAATTATAAATGCATCAAAAATTTATTTTTGATTTATATAGCAAAATACAAACTATAACATGAACTCAATACTTATACAAAATATTAACTTTTGATTCAAACTCTATCATAACAAAAAAATGAAAAGAAAAAGGTGTTAAATTAAAAATGTTTCAAGCCAGTTTGAGTGAAGTATGTAAGTCCTATTTAAATTCGAGTCAAACTTTCTTATCGTGTAGTGTAATGTTGGTCAGTTTATTCTTGACTATACTTTAATGGTGTTATAAAGTAAGTGTGTATTAAACATTTCAAATTTTTCATACATTGTGAGAAATAAATATGCTGTATATGAATAATGTTTAAAATGATTAGTATTAGTTATTTGTTTGATAATAATCAAACTAAGCATTAACATCTCACTAGAAAAAAATTAAAAACGAAAATTTACCATTGAAATACAATGATACCTAAAATAGTGTGAATGATATTGCAATGAACTGCTGTAACTGTGACTAAAAGTGAAAAATGTATTTACAAATAGTAGGTTTATTAAGACAATAGAATAATATTAGCAGCAATGGGATATTTTAAGTGATATATTAAACCTGTAAAAATTCCAAAAAGGTTTGTATCAGGTTTGATTATAAAAAATCACTCTGTACAACATGATCGTGTTGCTAATTCTCATAATTGGAGGTATTTTATGGTTATATATTTTGTATAGTACTATCTACTCCATGTACTAAGTTTGATAAAGTAATGAACCTAATTGTTGGAAAAGAAGTACAAATATGCTCTCCCTTAGGTTTCAATCACTCATGTACCTTAGATAATGCTTTACCAGATGGTTTACATCTTCAAAATAATTGTAGAATTACTGGTTTTACTAAATCACCATTTAAGGAAGATGTCTTTACTATTATCTTTCATTCAAATGATGAAATAGTAAAAGAAATTTCTTTCTCACTTGGTATTTATGAAAGAATAGAAAGTTGTAGTTATGGAGTTAGTTCAGATGTTATTGTATTTCCTGAGGATGTCACATCATCATTAGTTGGTCCTAAATGTAATATTGCTGTAGATAAGTGTATTACACCCAACACATTACCAAAATTCATAATTCTTGAAGAAGATGGTTCAATCAGTGTTTCAAAAGGTATAAAATCCGATATTGACATTGATATAATTTGTTATAATGCAGTTAGTGAATTTTCAATGAAGTTAAAGGTTATAATTTCAGGATCTTCCAAGAACATAGCTGTACAATACTTAAATTACCCATCTGAGTATGTGAAAATGAATGATGAGAATGAAATATATTTAAAACCATCATATTTAGGGAATGTAACTCAGTGGTCAATTCAACCCAAACCATCAGAATGTATAAGATTTATAAATGGAACTATATATGTAAAGTGTATGAAGATAACAAAATCTGAAAGATTTAGAATAACAGCATCAAATGATAGAAGTGAATCATCAACTGAATTTACATATCCAAAGAAAGAGAATGAAATTAGAAATCTTCAAGAGAATATAATATATAGTAGATGGGAATATTCTGATGTTGAACCAAGAATTACTGATTGGTATTTGAATTTCGAAGATAAAGAAAATTGGATAGAAAGTAATACATTTCCATCAAAATCAGTAATAACAAGATATTATCGAAATATTTTCGAAATATTAAAACTAGAAGATAATGGTCTTCCATTAATTTCGATGAGATATAATGATGGAATAATAATATATATAAATGGCAAAGAAATATTTAGAAGAAATCTTGCTCATGATGAAATATCATCAAGTACAACAGCTATAAAGAATGAAATAAGAACTGAAGAAATATCAATTCCTTTAACAGTAATTCAAGAAGGTGTTAATTATATAGGAATAGAAATTCATAAATCTGAGAATAGTTTATCATCTCAAAAAGATACATTTTATGTTTCACTAATCAAAACAGAAAAATTATCATCAAGTGTATTAATAACTGCCAAAGATGATTTTGATTATATATTACAACCAAATGATCCAAAAATTGTAGTTATAGAAGAAGCTGCAGAAAAGAATTTCGATAATATTGATAGTATAGTAAAATATAGATATTATGGTTATAATTTAAACATATTTCCATTCTCTATAATATTTACTTTTAAAGACAATAAAGCCAAATACTTTAATGAATTTAGTATTAGTGGATGTACAAATGATGATTATTCTCACCCCAAACACATTCGAATCTATGGATCAACAGATAGTGATAATCCAAATTGGGAATTATTATATGAAAATTTCGATTTAGGATTAACAGAGTATGATATTGATTTAAATAGTTGTAGAACAATCTTTTCATATCCATTACAAGTTATAAAATCATATGAATCAATAAAATTTGAAATAGTCGAAACTAATTATGTTGGAGGTTGGATTCAATTTAGATTATTGGTATTTAATCTTACACCATTACAAATTTGTGAAATTGCTCCAACAATGTTTGAAGGAGCTATGTACAAAAGAGATTGTTTAAATAGTGGATATGAATTAATGATGTGTAATGATAAAGGAGAATGGATAGTTACCGAATCTAAATCATGTGAAGAGAAAATATTTAATATTCTTTCAACATATCCATATTCAACAAAGAGTATAACATTCGAAAGTAATATAAAATCATTATCTCAATATTTTCAATATTTAAGTTATTCAAATAAAACTTTGACTTTGAGAAGTAATAATTCTGAAGAATTCATAAAGAAAATAATTATTACATTAGATAATGATGAAAAATACTTGATATTAGTTAGCATATTAAGAGATAAAGTAAAATGTTCATTTGGTTTTGATGAAATATATTTATTTGAAATGGAATATCATTTAGTTCTAAAATGTAATATAGAGCCATTTGATGTAGAAATGAAAAATTTACCCGATGGATTATCATATAGTGGAAATGAAATAAATGGTATGATAAATGGAAGAATATATTCTGATATTACATCTACTATACATTTCAAAGCAGATAAAGAATATGAAATAGAAATGAAATGGAAATTAGGTGAAAAACTAAAGAATGGATTAGAGTTTATAAATTTTGCTGAATCTAATCAAGATGGGTTTTATGATGAAGGAACTAATTTTCACAATATTAAATTGAAAAATATTTGGACCAAATTTGAAAATGGAACATATAAAATTCAAGAGAAGCAGATAATTACATCATCACATATTACAATATCAAATAGATATTCTTCATGTTTAACTAATTGGTGGAATCCTTGTCAATTTGGAATAGCTAGAATGAGAGGATATATAAAAATAGATGAAGATGGAGAATATACATTCTCAGGTCAATCTGATGATTATCAAAAGTTTGCCTTGAAAAACTTTGAAGAAGAATTATATAATACAAAAAACTATCATGATATTGGAACTTATAGAGTTACATTGAAAAAAGGATATTATCCAATTGGTTATTTAACATATTATGGTTCAGGTGATAATGATTTTCAAGCTTTTATTCAAAAGACAGGAGAAATAAAAACCAAATTAGATGATAAAATATATAACGGTGGTTTTCTACTCACACATTTATCATATGGAGATAGAACATTCTTTTATGAATATAGAATTAGTCGAACAATAATTCCAACATATATAGGATATCCATCTGAATGGGAAATGATTCCTCAAATAGCTGGATTATCAATTCGATTAGATGGAGCAATAGCAGGAGTTCCAACAGAATGTGATAATCAATTCCAATCAATTGAAATCAAATCAAATGGCTTAATCGATATATCAAAATATTCATTCCAAATAATATGTATTACAAATGATAATATGAATAAAGATAATGGTTTGATAGTGAAATATTATTATTTACAGAATGTTGACATAAACAATCCAATTGATATATCATCACTTAATAAAGAAAATTTAATAATAGAAAGAATTGAAGAAAATATATATCATGATGAAAATGAAGAAATATGGAATGATTTACCAGTTGAATTAGATTATTCATTTATAGCTGAATATAATGGATATATTCATATTGATTCTTCACTGAGTGGAAATGTGAGAATATCATTAGAATGTTATGATTCATGTAAATTGAGATTATTAGATATGACAATAGACTGTATTGGTTCTGGTTATCACAAACAATCCACAAATGTAAATTTGAATGAAGGTAATTATGAAATAGAAATAATATATGTAAAAGGTAATAATGATAAAACGAAACTATTAAAAGTGTATTATTCTAAAGAAGGTTTAAATGATATGATAATAGCTGAATCATTATATTTCTTTAATCCAAAATATCCGTTGTTATATAATCCAATGAAAAGCAAATATTATGAAAAGAGTGAAATATTAATTAATTCTCCAATGAAATCTACAACATTCAATAAAGATATAACGAATTGTCGATATTCCATAACTCCTTCTCTTCCTATTGGTTTATTATTAAATGAGAATGATGGATCAATAAGTGGCAATTCTGAAATGATTGATGATAATCGAAATTATACAATAAGATTAGAATTAAATGATGGAAGTCATTATTATTCTTCATTATCATTATCATTTTTAGCTAAAAATGAACCAATGATTGAATATTCTAGTTATTCAATAGTGAGTGAAATAGGCAATATCAATATATCTCCAACCAAAATGAAATGTGATTATATAAATGCGATTGGTTTACCAAATGGTTTTATCATAGATAAAAATGGAATAATTAGTGGAATATCTGTAAATGAATTTGAAAAGGATATTGAAATTGATTGTTATACATATAAAAAGAAGAGTATAACTATTCATATGAATGTAGAGAATTGTAGAAATGGGAAAGGATATTTCGAATTTCGATATTTGATATATTCCAATCCTGATTTAATCAGTTTCAAAATCAGTTCAATAAATAATGAAGAAAATATAATATTTGAAGAATTAAATAATTCAATACTAGAAATGAACAAAGAATATTCATACTATAAATGTGTTGAATATGGAAAATATAAACTAGATGTGAAAACCGAATCATTGAAAGGTGGTTTATATAAAATCTTATATGAAAATGGAAATCTATATGAAATGAGAGAATTTCAATTTGATATTTCAACAGAATTTGTAATAAAAGAGAAATATGACAAACCAATAATTCATTATGGAGATGATAATATATTAAAATTTAATGAGTATGAAAAATCCATATATGCAGATAATATAGAAAATGGTTTTAATATGATAAACATAATTGATGGAAATTTACCAAATACAATTCATTTAGATATTAAAACAGGAATATTTTCAGGAAGTTTATCATCTGATTTTGTTGAAATGAATTTGAGACTAGAAATAAGAAATACCTTTAATATAGAAAGTAATGAGATTGATATAATTTTAAGATATGAAAAATGTGAAATGGAAGTAAATATGACACTCTATATTTATGAATATGAAATATTTAATAATATTTTATGTGAGTTTTATAAAGATCATTATAAATATGAATTATTTCCATCAATAAAGAATGGAATTCAATCTAAATCAATGTGTTTAGAAGAAGGAAACTATATAGTAAAATTGGGAAGAAACGGTTATTATAACAGAAATGTATGGCAATTTAGTGAATTTGTAATAAATATAATTGATGGTGGTGATATATTTCGAGATTATTATCGAGGAGGAAATTTAAATATAGTGAATATAAATTTGAAGAATTATTTTAAGAATAATGATGAATTTAAATACAGTGATGAAAATCCTTTGAATTGTGATTGGTTAAAAGGCAAATCATTAGAAAACTGGAAAGATGTAGATGATTCAATAAAATCCTTATCTGGAATAACCAAAAGATATTATTTAAAGAAATTCGAATTTAGAGAATCAACATTAGATTTAACCTCATTTTATATAAGAATGAAATATTTTGGAAAAGTAGTGATGTATATGAATGGAATAGAATTCTATGAAACAAATGAAAATTATGCAAGTCCATTATCAATAGAAGAAGTAGAATACTATAAGATAAGTGGTTCAATCAGTTTATTAGAAAGAAACAGTCCAAACTATTTAGGAATAATATTAGAAAATGTTAAAAATTACAATGGTAATGACATAATGGAATTAAAAGATATGATATTAATATCTGGAATAAATTCTTGTAGTTATTCGATATATGAAGATTATAAAGATGACTATGTTTATGAAAATATTCCCAGTGTTGATGATGGTGAGTGGTATGAAAGAGTATATAATGTTTTTAAGCATTTACGAGATGGATCAAAATCTACTTGGCACTATGATGAAAATCAATTAATTGAATTTGGAATGAAATTTTCAAATTTTGAATCAAAATGGTTTAATGGAGTATTAATTAAAACAGGTACACAATATGGCCGTTATGCAATAGATTGGAAATTAAATGGAAGAATAAATTCAACCAATTTAAAAACATTAATTGATAGAAATGGAGATAATCAAGATACATTTCCTTATCAATATAACTCATTATTATTTTCATCTGAGAATGATAATGATGAATATATGAGTTATAATGGAATAGAATTAAGTATAAGTAAACATGGAAATTTTGGTTTTGAAACAACACAAATATCTCCATTGATTTGTCAAAATTCTTGTTTCAAAGATGGGGAATGGAATTCAGCTCCAAAAGGAGAGATTAGTTATTTTTTATGTGAAAGAAACCAAGCTGGTTTAAGAACAAGAAGATGTGGTTATAATTTAGAGTGGGAAAATGAAGTTAATGAATGTAAAGATGCTTTATTGAATTTAGAGTCTGAATGGGATTATTCCAATAATATTCTTTCTTCCATTTGGACTGATTTAAATTACTATGATGATGATATGAAATGGTATAAATATAAAGTAAATGAATTTCCAATAAAAACATCAATAACAACATATTACAAAAATAATTTTATAATTGATAATGATTTAAATAAAGTTGGTAATCCTGAAATATATACAATATATAAAAACGGAATAATAATCTATATAAATGATAAAGAAATTTATCGAAATAATATGCCTAATGGTACTGTAAATGGAGAGACATATGGATTAGATTCATTTGATAAGATAATATATGAAAGAATGTTAATACCATTAAAAGTAATTCAAAGTGGTTTAAATACAATAAAAGTCGAAATTCACAAATCGAAGAATAGTACCAAAAATCAAATAGATTCTTTTATATTAACAATATCAAAAACTAAGCCAAGTATGTCGATAACAATTTGTCCAAGTAAATTATCATTTCGATCAATGTTTGAAGGAGGTGAATATTATGAAAATTGTGAAGGAAATAGAATTGGTAGAAAAGTCTCAATCTGTCAAAGTAATGGTGAATGGAGTGAGTTTAATACTGACAATTGTAAAGAATCGTTGATAAATATGAATAGTTTATGGGAATATTCGAATAACAATGAAGAAGAAAATAATTGGAATAATGAATTTAAGAATAAATGGTTAGAATATAAATTCAAAGAATTTCCAATAAAAACAAGTATAACAACATATTACCGAAAGATATTTACAATATCTGAATCAATGAGTGATATTGGTAATGTTGAATTAAGAATCAGATACAAAGATGGAATAATAATATATATAAATGGAAAAGAAATATTCAAACGAAATATGAGAGATGGTAATATTTTATATAATACAAAAGCAATAAAATCCTTTGAAGTGTTAATTGAAGAAAGAATCTCAATTTCTATGAAATTAATAATGAAAGGAATGAATTATATAGGAATAGAAATTCATAAATCTGAGAATAGTTTATCATCTCAAAAAGATACATTTTATGTATCGTTAATCAAAACAGAAAAATTATCATCAAGTGTATTAATAACTGCCAAAGATGATTTTGATTATATATTACAACCAAATGATCCAAAAATTGTAGTTATAGAAGAAGAAGGAATAAAAGACTTCGATAATATTGATAGTATAGTAAAATATAGATATTATGGTTATAATTTAAACATATTTCCATTCTCTATAATATTTACATTTAAGAATCATGAAGCAAGGTATTTTAATGAATTTAGTATTAAGTGGATGTACAAATGATGATTATTCTCACCCCAAACACATTCGAATCTATGGATCAACAGATAGTGATAATCCAAATTGGGAATTATTATATGAAAATTTCGATTTAGGATTAACAGAGTATGATATTGATTTAAATAGTTGTAGAACAATCTTTTCATATCCATTACAAGTTATAAAATCATATGAATCAATAAAATTTGAAATAGTCGAAACTAATTATGTTGGAGGTTGGATTCAATTTAGATTATTAACGTTTAATTATAATCCTGATTATAGTATTTTAATATATAATGAATTGAACTATACTGATTATAAAAGAATTACTGATTGGTATTTGAATTTCGAAGATAAAGAAAATTGGATAGAAAGTAATACATTTCCATCAAAATCAGTAATAACAAGATATTATCGAAATATTTTCGAAATATTAAAACTAGAAGATAATGGTCCTCCATTAATTTCGATTGGTTTTGGTGGTGGAATAATAATATATATAAATGGCAAAGAAATATTTAGAAGAAATCTTGCTCATGATGAAATATCATCAAGTACAACAGCTATAAAGAATGAAATAAGAAATGAAGAAATATCAATTCCTTTAACAGTAATTCAAGAAGGAATAAATTATTTAGGAATAGAAATTCATTCTTATTCATCAAATCCATCCAATGAAATAGATTTATTTTCATTTTTCTTATATTCAACTACTGCAATTACCAATTCTACTCAAATCTCATTTAATAATACTGTTGTTTGCGATTATTCAACTCCCTCTGGTAGAAGAGTAAAAAGTATAAGCGGTATAGAAAATACATTTTCAATTGATAATGGTTATGTTCAGTATTATTTAGCTGAAATAGTTAATAACATATCTGAATGGTTTCCATTTAATATAACATATAAATTTAAAGACAATAAAGCCAAATACTATAATCAATTTAGTATTAGTGGATGTTCAAATGACTATTATTCTCACCCCAAACACATTCGAATCTATGGATCAACAGATAGTGATAATCCAAACTGGGAATTATTATATGAAAATGAAGATTTAAGATTAATTGAATATGGTTGTAATATAAAATCTTCTTATCCATTACCAGTTGAAAAATCATATGAAATATATAAACTAGAAATAGTAACAATGAATAATTTCAATGATAGATTGAGTGTTTTTATTCAATTCAAATTATTTGTTGTAAATGTAAAACCATTACCAATATGTAAGAAAGATAATAATGAATATCCATCTGTATATGCTGGAGGTACATCTATATTAAAATGTGGTTCAGGAATAACATCTCGAAGATGTAATGAAAATGGAGAATGGGAAGAAAGTGAAGAGTGTTCAACAGTAAAATCACTTGAATATTATCATAACTATTATAATCTAACAGTTGGAATAAAATATACAATAAAACCCAAAACGAAAGGATTTTGTTCATCAATTGAGAATTTAGAAATACCAAGTGATAATGGTTTTGAAATGAAAAATGGAGAATTGATAATCAAATTAAAAAAACCAATAGATGAATTTGTTGAAGTAAAATTTCAATGTGGAATTGATGGATCTACTACAACATTGAGATTTTTGAGTAATGATGGTTATATGTTATATTCTAATTCAAAGATAAATGAAATTAGAAGTGTTTTGTATAATGATGAAGTGAAAAGTTGTGAAATATCTCCATCATTACCATTTGGAGTTTATTTTAACCCAAATTATTGTATAATCAATGGATATTTATCCAATGTTGTAAGTGAAATGAAAGAATATAGAATAAGATATCTAGTGAAAGAAGGAGAAAGAGCTATAGAAGATGAAATACTGTTATTAGGAATTAGTTCGAATTTGATAGAATGTTCTTATGGAGTTGATGATATAATTGTTATTCCTTCATCACAACCATTTAAAATAAACAAAGCACATTGTAATGTTCCAATTCAAAGTTGTCGATTAAAGAATGGAATATTATTTGATAATTTGGTATTGAACGAAAAGAATGGTGAATTATCAACAACAGGAATAACAAAAATTGAAAGTGAGAGAGAATTAATAATCGAATTTAGTAATTTGAGACAAACAATAGAAACAAAAATAAAAATAAAAGTTGATATTGTATGGAATCCTTATTCTAATCCAATCCAATTCCTTCCACTATCCATCAAATGAGATAATGATAATAAGTGGAGTATATATTGATGATATAAAACCCTCATTTGAAGGTAGATTAGATAGTTGTGAAATAAGTAATGGTTATGTTTTACCAAGTGGAATTGTATTAAATCCATATAGATGTATAATTAATGGAATATTAAATAATAAACCAGAATTTGACTATCAAACATTAATAATTAGTGGAAAAGATAGTCATAGTAAATCCTCATTTACACTAACAATAAGATATTATGAATCTGATGCAAGTAAAGCAAATGAAGGGTTTAGAGGATATTATTATAAAGATTATTTTGATGATACAAGATGTTGTCAGCATCATGAAATAACCAATAAAGCCATATTGAAATATGTGATGATAAAAGATCAAATCGATTATGAAGATAATTCTTATTTATGGCCTGATTTGAGTTACAATTTCGAACAACAACATTCTTTGAATTTTTCATATATATCAAATGGTTTTGATAAAAGATTACAATGGAATGTCAGTGGAAGTTCTTGGATGAATACACCATACCTACAGTACAAAATCTTCTCCTTCTCATGTACTGTAATACAGATTGTTCTATAATAAAGTTGGATTGAAGGCAAATTTTTTGATGGTTTATGGATATGGATTTATGTATTTTGGAAGACCAAAAACATCTTCAATATTTCGAGCTGTGTTTAGACATGAAGATAATAGTTATTTTAATAATACAATATATCATATTCCAATTGGATTGTTAGAATATAATTTTACATATGCGATTTATCCATTAAATGCTCCAATTCCAATAAATATTCCAATATTCCATAAATCAACAGAATCAAGTAAATATATATCATTTTCAATATATCCAACATTACCAGAAGGTATATTATTTAATGATTTGAATGGTGAAATAAGTGGAAATCCATTAGTTGAATCACCTTTAACATCCTATTACATAACAGCAAATTCAAAATCAGTTGATAAACTCACAACCAAAATCGAGATAGGAGTAGAAAGATATGATGATGATAAATCCTCTTTTACTTGTTTAAGTAAATCTGAATATACAGTTGGTGAAGAAATAATGATATATTGTGAAAGAATAAGTCAATCCTAAATTTACATCAAATTCATTACCAAATAGGTTTATTATTAAACAAAGATGATGGAATAATTTCAGGCAAATTCATTCGAACCTATTAACAAATTACAAAATAAAAATATATAGATATGGCTTAAATGGAATATGTTCAACTGAAATTACATTAAATATAAAATGTTCAAATTACTATTTTAGATTAGAATATAACTATATGGGTGATAAAGAAGTGACAATAAAACGTAATGAAGATAATCATGAAATAATAGCGATGGTGTATGATAATCCAAATTTACATGTTGTAGAATATGTTGTTAATGAGAATAAAGGAAATGGAAATTATAAAATGAGTTTTAAACATTCTGGAAAATATATAATCTACAATTCAAAGCATGATATATTATTTGCGAAAGAAATAGATTTAGAATTTACTGAAATATCATTTTCTGTTGTTGGTGAAGGAAATCCAATTCTAGAATATAAGAATAATGAAATTTCATTGATTTTTGGTATAGATTTTTATATAGGTCCAAAAATAGTGAATGGATGTAACTACTTCGAAATCGATAAAATACCGAATGGAATATCATTCAATTCATATACAGGAGTAATATATGGTTCAATTATGAATGATTTTAAAGAAGGTAATGTGAATATAAGATGTAGAAATGAAAATGGTTATTCTGAAATAGTTACATTGACTATTAGTGTGAAACCCAATCCTAATTATCCTATTACAAGTGCAACTGAATGGGAATATACAGATTATAGTCAAACAGATTCTTCTTGGTCATTGTTTTATAATCCAAATGATGAGTATTGGAAATCTGGAATAGCAAATGAATTTAAAAAAAAGTCATCAATTACTAGGTATTATCGAACTTCATTTGTAATAGAGAATATAGCAAATACTGGTGCTCTTTCAGTTATAATTACTTATAATGATGGTATAATTATATATGTAAATGGATATGAAATATTCCGAAGAAATCTTAAAGCAGGTGAAATATTTTCTTCAACATTATCATTGAAAAATGAAATAAATAATAGAAAATTATCAATTCCTTTAGAAGTAATTCAAAATGGAATAAATTATATAGGAGTTGAGACGCATGATTATTCCATACCAAAAGATAAAAGTGATTTCATTTGTATTAGTATTATCAAAAACAAATACAATTACATCATCTACTCAAATATCAAAAGCTGATAATGTTGATTATGTTTTAACACCAGCAACAAATAATGAATTAGATAAAGGTTATAATGTAGAAGGAATGGAAAAGACATTTGAAATAAAAGAAGAAATTGCTAGAGATTTTAGTTCAATTAGCATTCTATGATAGTAATAGTTATGTAATACATCCTGATTATTTTTTCCCTTATAATATTACATATACATTCAAAAATAATGAAGCGAATTATATAAATGAATTTTCAATATCTGGTTGTACAAATAATCAAAATACTCATCCTAGATCAATAAAAATCTTTGGAAGTAGTGATAGTGAAAATCCAATCTGGAATGAATTATATTCCAATGAAAATATGGGATTAAGAGATTCTGGATTAAATTGTTATACCAAATGTTCATATGATTTATTTAATAATAAAAAGTCCTATGAAAGTTATAGATTAGAAGTGATAAGTACAAATGGCTTTATGACTCAATGGGGACAATATCTTCAATTCAAATTATTTGTAGTAAATCAAAAGCCATTATCTATATGCGAAAGTAATTCAGAATATCCTTCTGTGTATGTTGGTGGAAGTTCAATGGTAAAATGTGATATAGGTTATAAAAGTAAAAAATGTTTAGAAAATGGGAGTATGGGATAGTGTAGTTGATGATAGTAAATGTTTTGTAAATCCACCAACTACAGTACCACCAACCACACCAAAACCAACAACCAGTTAAACCAACAAAAAAAAAAAAAAAAAAAAAAACAAAAAAAAATACAACAACTTACCAAAACCAACAACAGTTAAAACCTACAACAATTAATCCAACAACACCAAAAACCAACAACAGTTAAACCAACGACTAGTAAAACCTACTAACAATTAAACCTACTACAATTAACACCTAAACAACAACTTAAACCTACTAACAATTAAACCTACAACAATTAAACCTACATGCAATTAAACCTACAACAATTAATCCAACGACAGTAAAAACCAACAACACCAAAACCAACTAACTATCCAACAACAGAATCACCTCAACCAACTAACTAATCCAACAGAATGATGAATATACTTCTGATAATACACAAACTGATATAAGCTGATCAAACATCATCTAATATTGATATATCAACAATAAATCCAACTATCAAAATGATTGATTCTTCATTCTTAATAATTATTAGAAATGTAGATGTTTTATCAAATGATGATATTTTAGTTATTAAAGAATCAGTGAAAGAAATGTTGAATATTCAAGGATTGATAATTCCATTAGACCAAATAATGATAGAAAAAGTGAAGAATAATCGAATGAGAATTTTATCAGAATCTCATTTGAAAGTGATAATAACAACAACAGAAACACAATACTATGTTGTAACATCAGCAATTAAATATATAACTCATAATCCTGATAAACTAGAAAAAGAAATAAAAAATAGAGTAGATGAAAATTCAAATCTATATAATATAAAAATAGAAGTAAATTCAGATATAGATAATTTCACAAACAGAAAGTAATAATAATGTTGTGTTATTCATAATAATTATATCAGTTGTAGTTGTTATAATAATAATAATTGTTATTATTGTGTGTGTAATGAAGAATCGAAGAAAAGTAGAACATAGAGCAGTAAATAAACCAAAAGCAAAAGCAAAAGCAAAAGCAGTAAAAAGAGAAAGAGAAATAGAAATGTCTAATGTGAATAATAATAATAATGGAATAAGAATCACAATTGAAACAAATAATAATATAATTGATCCAAATATATCCTTACCTCCTGTTAAGAAAGATAATGTTGAGCCAAAGATAATATTACCTTCTTCTAAAAACAAAGATAATTCCGAAGCAAAGATAACTTCCTCCAGTTAAGAATGATAATAATAAAGAACCAAAGATAATTCTACCTTCTTCTAATAATAATAGAGAACCAAAGATTCTATTACCATCATCAACCAATAACAACAATAATAATGATGATAATAAAGATGATGAAGAAGAAGAAATAGTAATATTACTTTCAACAAAAGAAAATGAAACATTCTCTCTTCCATCAAGTCCACAAACAACAACTAATCAGAGTGGAACAAAAGTTAGATTATAAACAAGTTAAGTAAGTAAAATATCATTTATAATTACTAAATATCACCAAAAAACAATATATGTTTGATTAATCAAGCTTTCAATTTTCATTTATATAATACTTCTTATTATTGAAAGAGAATATCAATACTTGTAATGTTATAAAATACAATATAGATTACACGGTAAGAATTTTTTAAGTGTTTTTTTTGACTTTAAAATGATTTTTCTCGATAACCATAAAGAATTAAGGAATAAAAATTTTTCAGTAATATGCGTTATACATAGTACTATACTATAGCATCATTAGTTATGAAATTACCTCATGTAGGTAATTTGTTTCTTTTTTCAATAATATT
>NGBS01000939.1:0-16312 GCA_002245135.1 Proteromonas lacertae
ATACAAATACAATGTATTGGTATTAGCTCAACATATGGATGATTTATGTGAGAGTTTTATGATGAGTATATTTCACAATGGAATACTTCGAACAATGAAAGGTAATTACACAATAGCGAATGGTGATATTCGTGTAATTAGACCATTGATTTATGTAAGAGAGTCTTTGACAAGAGAATATGCAAAAAAATTCAAATCTTCCAATAATCAGTGAGAATTGTCCAGCATGTTTTGAAGGTCCAAAAGAGAGATATCGAGTTAAGACATTGTTGGCAAATCAAGAACAATTATTTCCTGGTGTAGAATCAAATATTCTTAAAGCAATAACACCATTAATTAAAAGAAAAACAGCTTCCCAAGATGATGATGAAGAATTATAAATTATTATTATTGTTTAATCGTTTTCTAAAAATATTTAATATAAGAAATGATAATCATTCAACATTAAAATATTCTTTTGATAAATCTTTCTTTTTTCTTTTGCAATTCAGATCTAAATTATACAATATTGTTCTTTCATATACTCTTTCCCTAGCTTAACATTAACAATCGGTCCAACAAGTCTTGAACTGCAAAAGAACAAGTATTTATGTCAGTCATGCCTGCACAAGAACAACCATGCAATGCAAATACACTATCGCAAAGGATAAAACACAATAAGAAAATAATATAGAAAGAATAATATAATTATAATCGTTCAATTTATATAAATGAGGAATTCAATTGTTGTTAAACCCAGTTTAAATAATAAAATGATACAAAAATAAAAATTTGATGATATAGTTCTCATTGAAATTTTGAAGCAAACTTCAACTTATGTAGTTAATGTGGCAAATTGAAGTTATATTTCTATACACTCAGCCTTCCTAATAAGTATTAACATTTTCTCTTTTAAGGATACTTATTATTTTACCTCACATTCAAAGCAATTAATATATATTTGGAATTTAAAAGATAATATTGTGTATAAAGATATAATTTTGTCATAATCAAATTTAAATGTGTAAAATAAATAAGTACATAAATGTAAATTATAATTAATGATATAATATATAATGACTAATTATTTTTATATTAGATATGTTAGTATCAATTATATTATTATGCATATACTATAAAATAAAACTTAGAAAACAGTTACAAAGTATAAAAATAGAAAAGTTATATCCATATTTTCATTACAAACCTTCAGTAAAGAAGAGAATTGATTGTCCATTAATATATGGATTTGCTAGCGGATATAAATGGGAAAATATAAGCCTTTTTATAATATTATTAAGAAGAAGTGGCTATGATGGTGATTTATTAATAGCTCTATCTGTTCAAAAATATTATGAAATGTATAATCAAATAAAAGAATATAGAATTATTCCAATCCTAATTGAAAATGAGTGGCCATTTTATTCTGCAAATAATACTTTATTTCCTATAAATAGAGTAGAGTTAAAGAAGTGTATGATAAAAAATAGATTTTATAGTAAACGCAAGTGGGTAATTTATAGATTTTCCATATTGTTATGTTGGATGATTAAATATGGCAGAAAGTATAGTCATATAATCACCTTAGATGTAAGAGATGTAGTATTTCAGGGTAATCCATTTGCATGGAATTTTGAAGAAGGATTATATCTAGTAGATGAAACAAAGGACAACATTACAATTAAAGACAGTAAGTGGAATTTATATTCTGTTCAGTCTTATAGGAATTATTTAAAAATTGTAAATAATAAGATTTTAAATTCTGGGTCTATTTTAGGTACATAAAATAATTTCTTTCCTTTTCTAAAGCAATTTTGTTTATTTATGGATAATAATTATGCGATAGTTTCTGAGCAAGGGAGTTTGAATTATGCTTATTACACAGGTTATTTTAATAATATTAAATTCTATATGAATAGAAACCAAAAAGGTGTTGTTTTAACTACTGCTCTTGATCTATCTCAAGTAATTAGTTTATATCGAATGAACAATACGATATATAATGAAGATTTAACTATTCCTTTAATTGTTCATCAATATGACAGATCTAAACAATTAATAAGTATGTACAAAAGTCATTATATTAATAAATAATTGATATGTATTTAACAAATCATATTTATTCATTGCCAATACTCGTTTGATAAATAATATAACTGTAATGGATTCAAATTATGAAGTGCATATAAATTATATGGATTATACATAACTTTTGTTGGATTATGCGAAAAATTGATATTAATTAAAGTTATGTTAGAATGAAATAATAATGATCCTAAATATACATCATCTAACCAAAACTGAGGATGAATTTTTCCTATTAGATTTGACAAAATTCTCAAAGATGTGAAAGTAAAAAATATTAGAGGACCATTTAGATAAGGAGGAAGCACTTCTTTTTTAGGATATATATAATTAGGTATATAATGAATAGCATATTTTGATCTTGGTATAGTTCTGTTATACTTTATCTGACCTATGCAGCATTTCTCACATTTTGTACATTTTATTAAATCAAATGATTTATTAATATTAACAAAAACATCTGCTTGATGGTGTATTACCCACTTAAAGCTTAAACAATTATTCATTATCCATTTCATTTCAGATACTAAAGTTAATGATAATGTGTAATAGCTAGATATGAAAGGAAATAATATAATATCTCTAAATATCTCATTTTCTTTTTTTAACATAAATTTATTCTTTCATTAGTTGATTTCCCAGTAAAGAAAAAATATCTCATTTTCTTGAATTTGGAATAATATTTTCTATAGACATATCTTTCAGCGAAATAATCTGTTCCTGTTTCTATGGCTATTATAACATTAGTATTTTCTTTATTGCATTGAACTATATTATTTGATATAGAATCAACAGGCCTTAAGAAATACCATATCTTTTTTTGTATTTAAAATCTTTTTCTTTTTAATAATTTTATCTTTACTAATCTTACAATCTTTTACGGCTCATTAAATCAATACATTTTTTGAAATAATTATAGTTTCTTTTTAGTTCTCTTATAATGCTATATAATTCAAGTTTATAACAAAATGATGTATTGTTGAAGTAGATAATAATAAGATCAATAATAATAATAATTATTATATATATAATCTTTAACATTGTTATTATCTGAATTATTAATATATCAAAAATCAAATCGTATTCTTATTTAATATTTTCTCGTTATTTTTAGTACCATATTGTTATTACATATTGAATGTTGATTTACTAAATAAAAAAATTATCAATCTAAAATTCTTACGAATTAATGATAATCTATTTGTAACATCATCATATTACGATTATAGAATAGAATCAATAAGAGTATTATTCGGAAGCTCCATCAATTATAATAACGGTAGTCTAAAAATAGTTGTTGATAATATGATTATTGAAACTTATAATAGAATAATATATGACGAATGTAGTAAATTTGACAGTGATTTTGATTTAAAATATGGCAATATTATAATTCCTTATAAAAATATGCCTCATTATGTAAAAATAAATAACATTAACATTCCATTTACTAAAAACAAACACAATTATAAATTCTTTCTTTCAGTTTGCATAACAGCAATGTATAATTATAGTGCAAAGCTTATGTTAAAACAATTGCTTGATATATATATAGCATTAGGTGTAGATCACTTTACAATTTATTATACTAGCTCAAGTCAGGATGTGTTAAATATTTTAAAAATGTATATATCAAAAGGATTATTAACATTAATAAGATGGAAAAGGGATAATGATACTATAAGAATGAGAAACTATAGTCAGTATATAAAAACTAATGATTGTTTGTACAGATATATGAACATTTCTAAATACATTATAAACAGTGATTTAGATGAAATAATTATTCCTATAAAACATAAAAATATAAAAATATTTATTAACGATATTAGAAGAAAATATCCCAATGTTACATTATTCTCATTTTCAAGCAAGATGTTTATAAAAAATGAAACAATAGATATGGAAAAGAAAATTAAAAAACAAAACTATTTGAAACAACATATAACTACTGATGTTAATATATTTAGAATAAAATTTTTTTGTTATTCGTTTAAATTTTATAAAAAATATATTGTTCATGTAAATGACATGATAGCTTTGCAAATTCACTATGCATGGAAAGGAAATATAATTATCTATAATGTACCTTATTCATATGGTTATTCTAGACACACTCGAAGATTTGCATTCTTTTTGAAAAGAAATTATTGTCAAAGAGAAGAATATGACAATAATTTATCAGTTGTAGTACCATTATTATATAAAAAATACACTGCATTTCAATATTAATATAACAAATTTTGTATTTTTTCCACAAAAAGTATTAGAATAAAAAATATAAAATTTTAAAAGAAATAATTTTTGAATTTGCTAAATTTATTAAATGGCTATATTAATAACTGGAGCTGCAGGTTTTATTGGTTTTCATTTAATTAATTCTTTATTAAATGATGGATACAAGGTTGTTGGTATTGATTCTATTTGCGACTACTATGATATTAATCTCAAGTATAAAAGGTTGGAGTTGTTAGGGATTAGTAAGACTGATATTGATGATAAAAAGATTGTTGATAATGGCAAAGGATTTACTTTTGAGAAATTAAATATTCAACATAGAAACGATGTAGAAAAATTGTTTACAAAATTTCATATAGAATATGTTATTAATTTAGCTGGTCAACCAGGTGTTAGATATTCATTAGAAAATCCATATATATATATTCAAGATAATATATTGGGATTTATGAATCTATTAAATATTTGTGTAAAGTATAATGTTAAGCATTTTGTTTATGCTAGTTCAAGTAGTGTTTATGGATTAAATCAAACGATTCCATATAAAGAATCTTGTTGTGCAGATCATCCTGTAAGTTTATATGCAGCAACAAAGAGATGCGATGAAATTCTTGCACATTCCTACAGTGAATTATATAAATTACCTACAACTGGATTAAGGTTTTTTACAGTTTATGGTCCTTGGGGAAGACCAGATATGGCTGCATATAAATTTGTAGATTCAATACTTCATGATAAGCCTGTAAACATTTTCAATAATGGTAATATGACAAGAGATTTTACATATGTTGATGATATAGTTAGCGGCATTAAGCTGGTATTATTAAATCCTCCTCAAGAAAATGTTGGTATTAATTTTGATGAAAATCCGTCAATATCATCAGCTCCATTTGAAGTATATAATATTGGAAGCTCAAATCCTATTAGTTTAATGGAATATATACATTATTTTGAAAAAGTGCTAAATAAAGAAGCTATAAAAATATATATGCCAATGCAAAAAGGAGATGTAGAAAATACTTATGCTGATATATTGAAAATAACAAAGAGATTTAATTTCAAACCAAAAGTATCAATTGAAGAGGGTATTAAACAATATGTGAATTGGCATCGTAATTTTTATAGTTGATGATATAAAAGTAAATTTAAGGTAGTAAAAAGCTACCATGAAATTCACAATCTTATTTTTTATATTTATTTTTTATTTCTATTACTTTTCTTCAAGTTGGAGAGGCTATATGGTATACAGAAAATCAATGAAGAATATATTCACTTCTATATACAAAACTAGATTCTGGGGAAATGGTTCTGGCCCTGGATCATATAGAGAGTGCACAAAATCTTATTTGTTATTCTTATACAATTTTATAAAGTTATACAAAATAAGGACTATAGTTGATTTAGGTTGTGGTGATTGGCAAATGCTTAAATATTTCAACTTTTCATCAGAATTACATTATTATGGATATGATGTTGTAAAGGATGTTGTTGATAAAAATAATAAGACATACAAAAAAGAAAATATTAATTTCTATTATTTAAACAGTCTATCAGATTATATAAAAGATGCAGACCTGATTATTACAAAAGATGTATTACAACATTGGGAAAATGTATATATAAATATGTTTCTAAACGAGATTATTTTAAAGTATAAATATGCAATTGTCGTTAATGATTATATTCATAACTGTGAAAACAGAAACATAAAGATTGGTCAATGCAGACCATTAAATCTTGAAATTAAACCTTTCTATTATCATAGGTTTAAATCACATTATGATATGAAATTTTGTACTAGGCTAAAAAGAATATATATAAAAATTGAATGATGTAAATTTATTTTAGTTAGGATCATGCCAATAAAAACTATAGTTATCCGATTTAAATGGTACTACTTCATTAGCTTTAGCAAATAATGACATTGTAGCAAATCGTAATGGTGCATCACCCCAACTTCTGTAGTATATATTGTGGCTTAAATCTACTATATTAATAAATTGTTGTATTTCTTTTGAAAGGAAGAAATTTATATTTACAATTTCAAAATTATTATAGAATGTTTTTGTTATTTTTTTTGTAAACATTGTATTCCAATTTTGTTTATTCTTTGGTTTTAAAGAAAAATAATTAACATAATCATCAAGAAATTCTTTCATACCTATTGTTAAATGATTACAATCATGATTTCTTGATGGATAATAATTATTATACATATAAACTATAGTATTGTTAATTGTGTGAAATGGATTGAATGAAGAATTAAATATAGAATCACTATCCAGTCTCATATACCATCTTACATTGCACATAGATTTGAGAGTGAATATATTCTTAAAATAGAATCTAATCATATGCTGATAACCCCATTCTGATCTTTTCTTTTTCACTTTATTTCTACAAGAGAAATTGAATTCAAATGGATAACTATTCCATAAGTAGGCAACGTTTATTAATTCATAAGTAATATTTCTAAAACTATCCTTTCTTGTATTTTCTGTATTAAAGAATATCAATCTATCATAATACCTTTTCTTTAAGAAATAGTAATTATTAATTATAAATTGATGAACTTCTTTTTCATACAATAATACAACTATAGCATTTTTATATCTTTTACAATACTTTACATTATTGTAGTCGCTATTATTGGAATATCTTTTATACCTGGAAATAGCTTTTATAAATGATATTGATGATAATCTGAAATTATTCACTTTCATACACAATAACACACAAAAATAAAATGACACTATAAACAGTAATGAATATATCAATTTCATAGTCATTTGGAATTGTTTATATTGAAATGAAAATGTCTATTAAATCAGCTTATTACATAGCATTATTATTGCTTTTTTTCATTAAGTTATTACATATTAATAGTAACAATATTTTCAAAATTATAGACAGAAAAATTAATCATGATTTACAAATTTACTTATTATGCAGAAAATATAATTTTAGTTTTTCTTGTGGAAGAAGCAAAATAAAATATAAACCTTACAAAAATAAAATAGAGTCTCATATTTCTTATTTTCCAAGCTCAATTGTTAATTTATGCAAAAATAACATTATAGTAAACTGTTCATCCTCGATTATGCTAATAGGAATATTAAGTAGACCTGAGAGTATATATGAAAGAATGATTACTAGGAGAATAATTAGAGTATATAATAATATTAAATATGTATTTATTACAAGTAAAACTTCTAATGAGGATATAAATAAAATAATAAATAGAGAAAGAAAAGTATATAGTGATATTATTCCCTTTAATATATATAATTCTTATTATAATTGCTCAATAATTATGTCATGTTTTTATCAATATATTTTTAGTTATTGTAGTAAAATAGATTGGGTATTGAAGCTTGATATAGATACCTATTTCAATATAAGGAGCATACTCGTTATATTAAAAGAAGTAAATAAAAATATATCTGTTATAGCATCAATGAACCATTATCCTACTTTAAAATGTGATAAAAAATATAAATGGTCAGTAAATTGCTATAATAGAAGTAAAGTTTCTATTAAAACACCTCCATATCCCTTTGGCCCGGGATTTCTTTTTAGATATTCTTCGGTTAAATGTTTTAATTCTTATTTTAACTATAATAATACAATTATATGGATTGAAGATGTATTTTTTGGTTATTTAATGAAATTTTGTAATTTAAAATATATAGATATCAGAAATATAACTGAAATTACTTATTCACAAAAGAATAATATCTCAATATTGAAAAATAATATTTTTGTTCATGGACTATATCCCATTGAATTGTTATATGCTAGTCAATTATATAATAATTGAGTTATTTAAATTGACATTTCTATCATTATATTCTTTAATAAATTATACTCTGTTTTGTATATTTTTTGTATTTCATATTTTTTATTTGTAACTTATAGTTTTTATAATGAAGTTGTGTTTAAAGAAGATAATTATATGATATTATCTCCATCAATTAATATTTATAATCGTTCAAATGGAATTACTAATACAAAATGTATTAAGAAATATAATTATTTATCTTACCATAATAATAGAAAATACACAAATAATCCAGTTTCATTGTTGCCTATTTTGCTATGGTATCCACATCATATAATGATAAAAGCATTTTATCATGCTATTGAGTTAATTAGAAATATGTGTAATAGAAATAACTCACAGGTTGTTTTTGCCATACTTACAGTTGATTTAGACATTTCTTCTTTGTTTAATAAATATACATATATTTCTACTCAAAATTGTAGTGGTTATAAATTATGCAAATATTTTCTAAATTTAGATTTTTCTTATCAATTATATGATATAGGCGAAGCATATAAATGCTCAATAATATATGGAGGAATTAAACAAGATATATTTCCTTTGAGTTTTGTAAAGCGATCAATTCTTACTCCTTATAATGAATGTATATTTTCAGGAAGATATGCTTCTGCAGTTAATTTATATCCTGCTTTGCCATATTTGCTAAAATTATTTGATTATTTTGATTATGCTATTAAATATGATATTGATAATAAAGCTAGTAATTTATCATATAATATAGATATGTCCTATATAATAAGAAATAGATTTGAGTTAGTAGGTTGTAACTTAGTTGATGATAATAAAATATTAAGTACAAACATTTTTAAAATGATATTTAAGTTTTTAGCAAACCAATCTATGAAATGTAAAGAAGCTATTTTTGGTAAAGGATTTAGTGAAAATGTTATTCAAAATGAAAATATTGTTCTACATGGTAGATTAACAGTGTCATGGCTAGGGTTATATAATTCTCCAGAAGTATTTGATTTTTTAATGTATTATATATCTTACAAAGATGGAATATATAAATATAGATGGGGAGATCAACAGTTTTATTTAAATGCATTGTTATTATTTTCAGAGAAAAGTAGACTAGGATTTAGCAGTTCGAGAATGTGCAAAATGCATGATATTAAAATGTTTTAATTTGAAATATGCACATTTGTAGGACAAACAAAGAATACATTATTATTTATAATAATTTCTATGTAGCAAATTATATCCTATAAACTGAATATTTCTATAACTACACTTGCTAAAATATGAACCAAATAATGAAAATGTGCTGGCTCTAGTAAGTAATAATGATTCAGCATTTTTCATCATCATTATATCTTCTAATGATATATTTATGCAGTTATGATTTCTACTATGACATGGTAATGAATAATCAGTATGGATACTGTTTGATAATTGTGTTTTAATAATGTTTTTGATAGAATTAGAATCTGAAATTACTATTATCTTATTAGTTTTCTTACTTTTTAAGATTTGTATGGCTGATTCTATTACACTCATATTCAGATAATCTTTTAATGGTCTATTATCAGCATCACCCGTCCTTAAGTGTACAGCTAAATAGCTTTCATCGATTGATAAATTAAATCTTCTATAGAATCTATGTCTTATAAAATTACTATATGTTGGTAAAGGTTTTAAATATAAATCACAAATCTTTTTATTAATTTCTCTTATATTAACAGCAATACTATTATCTATATTTTGTAATATTCCTTTATCTACTATTATTTTGTCATATACTTTGTATCTTAATATTTGTTCTGTAGAATACCAATGTTTATTTGCCCCAATTATTCTATTTTTAGATTTTAATGCTATAACCCCATCTGAAAAATATGCTACATTATAAAAATGAATAGAATAAAATTTAAGCGGTATATCAAAATAATTCCATAAGAGTTTCCAAGATACTATTATTTATAAATAAAAATGATACTAAACAAAGATCTTTCGGATAATAATGATACAAATATTGAGCTAATAATCTGAAGCATAGAATTACCTAAACCCTAATACTATAATAGATTATTTACTTGCAAATGAACCTTATCATAAAATGCATAACCTTTTTGAGTTTTATAGAATCTTTCTGTGATATATGACTGATGCTTTATATGTTTCGTTAATATAGTATTAGGAAAACTATTACTCGATCTATTTTTATGAATTATAAACATTACAATAAATAACATTACTGATATACAATAAATTGTTTTTCTACAAACTAATGGGTAAAACATCATGAAATATAGAAACGATATACAAGTTTTGAGAGGATTTTCTATTATAATTATTGTTTTATATCATTCTAATATTTTAAAATACGGATATATTGCAGTATCAATATTTATCATTATCTCAGGATATTTGGTAAAATCCAACATCTCATGTGCTAATATATTTATAAGGTATATGAGAATAATATTTCCATGTGTAACTTGTGTAAATATTATTGTATTGTTCTATTTTAATTATATTTTTAAAGATCAATTATATGATATATATTATGAACTATTCTCAACTTTACTGATATATACAAATTATCACTTTATATATAATAGCACAGATTATTTTAATCCTCCTGATATGTCATTATTTTTACATCATTGGTATATTTGCGTTGATGTACAATTATATTATACTTATTTACTGTTAAAATTTTTACATATAAATTATTACTTCCTTATTGTAACTATATCCTTTTTAACATATTTTTTAACATATAACATATTAATTGTGTATAATTATTTTTCGTTTATTCCTAGACTATGGATATATTTATATCCCAAAACTTATATCATTGACGTAAAGAGCAAAAGTCTAAAATATTTATCATTAATAATTATGTTTAGTATAGTATCATATTCAAAAGATTATCTTAATGAAAGAATTTACCTTTTTATTATTGTAAATTCAGCTTATGTATATATATATGTTTTATTTAATATTAGATTTGTTATATTTGAAATAGTAGGAATGCTATCTTATTATGTTTACCTTGTTCATTATCCAATTATTAGAACAGAGACTTTAAACATGTATTCAACTATGTTAATAACAATTTTCTCTTTTGTTTTATACATTATATTCAGTCAAAACCCTACAAAAAGAATAATAAGATACAAATTTATATATATATTATTCTTTATTATTAATATTTCTTTATTCGTATATATCATGGGAAGTAAAATAAATGATACAGATAATAATTATAATTTAAATATTGACGCATATTCAATTAGAAGAATTGATAGAAGCAATTATTGCTGCTATAATGGATTAATTAAAGATTTACAAAAGAAAGTGTTAATTGTTGGAGATTCACATGTATTTAATCTATTAAGTATTTTTTATAACATATTAACAATTAACAGATATAAAATATATTTTAAATACATTCATACAGAGTTTATCATTAATAATAACACCTTCTTATATGACATAACAGACAAATTTCAAATAATCATAAATATGAATCTATTTTATGATAATATACATGAAAAATATAGATTATTATATCCGAAAGTAATTATAAATTACCTAAAATATTTAAAATCAATAGCTGATTATGTTATATATTTTATACCTACACCAGTTTTGATACATAAGTTGTCTTGTAAATATCAAAAAACCTATAAAAATGTCTTAATAGGAAAAAAAATAATTACTTATTCTAATAATGTACCTTATATATCAGGAATAAAAGTGTTTGATATATCACAAATCTTTTGTAACCAAGTATTTTGCAATTTAAATTTTAAAGGATGTTGTATATATGCAGATGAACATCATTTTACATTTGAATTTTACAAAAGAATATTAAATTCTACAATTAGTATAATACTACCTTACATAAATAACATTAGTAACAATATAAATAGAAGTTTTAAATGTGATTATGTTCTGTATAAAAACAAAATATTAACAGCATGGAAATATCCTTATAAAGGATGTAAATTGTATTACTATTTTTAAATATGTTATTGATTATGTATTTATAATAATGGATATTTAGAATTTAAAAAGTATAAAACAATAATATATTTTGATATATACCCAGTTGTATATACAAAACAATATCACTTTCTCACTTAAGAAAATAGAAAAATTAATCCAAATAATATTTAACTCATCTTCCATAAAAATACATTAGATTCTTTGATGGAAATAATTTCTCAAATTTCTTATAAGTAGTTGATAAATAATGTTGAAGATTGTCAAGAGAATCATCAAGAAGATTAGACTTACACATCCAACCTTTGTATCTCGTGTGTCTTACATATCCATCAGACTCATTTATAGTATTTATTTTTATAGTAGATGATGATATTGAAAAATTATGAACATCTAATATTTTATATTTATATATATTTCCAATAATGTATTTTTCATATCCTTTCTTTATAAAGCAACACTGTTTATAAACAGTGATTGAGTTAATTTTTTTTGCAGTGTAAGGAAATAGCTTTGATTTGAATAAATACATGTCACTAGAATAATTATCTATCATTTTAAAGAATGACATATAGTTGCTGGTTTTTAGAGGCATAATAATTTCATCTATATCATTAAATATCATATATTTTGTAAATTGCATATATCTATAAAGTATATCATTACTTTTTTCAAGCTGACCTGTTTCTCTAACATATTTCATTTCTTTATTAAAACAAAATGGAATTAGTTCTACATATTTAATTTTCATATAATAGAATAGTATAGATTTTATAAATAATGAAGATGAAGTAGCATAGATGACTATATGATCCACTCCATACAACTTTGATATTTCAATTGTATCAATAACCTGCTTGTAATTGGTTATTCTATGAAAATTTACTATAACCAAAATAATGTTATAACAATATTTTGGTATTTGAAATAATAATGGAACAGATTTATTATTAATTATTACTGATGTAGGTAATAATTTCACATTATTGTAATATACATACAACGCTAATAATGTTAAATTAAAATTCTTATGAATATTGAACAACCTTATAATACTAATATTGCATGCTAAGCTATAATAATCAGATACAATTTTACATGTAAACTTATGGTTTTTATAAGGATTTGATACTCCTATTAACAATAATTTTTTCATATTTATTAGATTAGAAGAATAAATGTAAATTTCATTGTTAATATTGGATTGACTAATATAATCACATGTGTAACTTTTTTCCAGTGATTGATATGGAATATTATTTAATATTAATAGTAAAGTGATATATATTAATAGAATGAAAATGTATAACAGAAAAATATTAATCGATTAAGAAAAACTAAAGTAATGTATTTGAAATTTATATTTACTACTCTATTACTTATAATTATGGTAATTATTCAAATGATAATATTTATATATATATTGAATAATAAAAAGAAATGTTTTAGAAATTATCCTGAAGATAACTTACTATTAAAAATGAAAAGAGAATGTTTATATAATCCTCTACCTTATCATTTTTATTGGAATTTTTCATTAAATTGTAGTAACATGTGTATATATTATATTAAAAAAAAAATATTAAATAATTATTTGTTTTTTACTATTGTAGATGAATACAGTATGAAATATCTTAGAAACTTATATAAAATATATCTGCAGCCATATAATATTTTAAGTTTATTAGCTATTGTTTTCAATAATAAAACATACACATTGTGTAATATTTATAGAATATTCTGTATTTATATTTCATGGCCATCATTCTTGAATGACTTAAACACTAATTATAAAATGAAAGTATGGTTTATGAAATATTACTTATTTTACCAGTTTATAAAAAATAATATATCCTTTTTATATATAGATAGTGATGTTTTATTCATACAAAATTGTTTAGATAAATTACTAAATCGGTATGAAGATATAGTACTTCTAAAAAGCCAATCAGCTCAATTATTTGGAAATGCAGGTATTGTGTATATTTATCTTATTATTATAATATAGAAAAATAAAGTCAAGTAATTCAACTACTACTGCATTAAAGTATGGATGCTGATCAAAGCATCCTTACTATTATTAAAGAAAAATTCAATATGCTAGAATATGGTTTATATATTATGCCATTATCTACAGTTGGATTACCATCAGAAAAAGTAATAAAAACTATATGCATTGTCCATCCAATTCATTGTAACAAAGAATTTTCATTAAAAGAAAGATTATTATTTTATATTAATACTAATGATTATTATACATCAGTATTAAATCATTACGTTATTGTAAAAAGAAATATATTGGAAAATGAAAGAAAATATATTCTAGATGTGATAAAATTATTAGGTTTAATATTAATACTTCCCGATCAAAAATGCTTAAAACCTGATTGTTTATATGAAATGGAAAATGAATTTGGTGATAAAAAATTAATACATCATTTAGAAAAAGAAAATATACAATATAGAGAATCAACATTTTTAAAACATCCATTAGTACCTTCAATATATAAAAAACCTTATTATATAAATTTAACAAACCTAAATATAAATGAAATTTTATACTATAAAACAGTTCTAATTTACAATTAATAAAAATTGACACAATGATTGTAAAAAAGATATAAAGATATTAAGATGTTATTCTATTATTATTATTATTTTATTTCACCTAAATTATTTAAAATCAGGTTATTTAGGAGTTGATACATTTATAATATTATCATCTTATTTAAACCGATATAGAAACAAAAATTATGGATTAAAAAATCAAATAGAATACTTCTTTAAAAGAGTAGTTAGAATAATACCTTCATTCTTTTTAATATCAAGTTTGTGCTTGTTATATTGCTTTATAAGAAAATATAATAGTCATGTATATCTTGAAGAATATAAAAACGCAGTTATGTTTGATATTAACATATATTACTATAAGAGATCCAAAGATTATTTTAACAATAATAATGACACTATATTTCTACATTTTTGGTATTTATCATTACAAGTTCAAATATATTTATTATTTATTTTATCTTTTATTTTATCTAACACAATAGTCAAATGTCTATTATTTTTATCTAGTATTACTATTTATTACCATAGTTACTCTTCAAACAGAAGTTATAATTACTATATTATTTTCCCCCGATTATGGGAAATAGTTATTGGATCAATTAATTTAGTTGTCAATGCTAAATATATTAATAATGTTATTATAATTACCATGATTATATACTGTACATATATTGAAAATATGAAAATATATGATCAACTAATTTATTCATTATTATCTAATATTTATGTACATAATAAAGACAGTTTAATATATGATTTATTTTTAAGTAAAATACTATGTCATATTGGTGATATATCATTTATTTTATATTTAACTCATTATCCAATAATAAAATTATCAAATTACTTATTTGTTTTAAAAATTTCAATCTTGTCTGAAATAATATATCACTTTTATGAGATTCCTATAATAAAGTATACAAAGTATAATACTTCAAAAGGAATATTTATAATAATTCTTTTCTATTCTCTTTCATTCATAATATATAATTTTTCTTATTTCATTAATAAAATACAAATGAAATATAAAGGAGGAGTAATAAATGTATTAGGTATGAAAAATATTTTCTATTGTTGTGATTTCGCAAGTACGAATTTTAATAATACTATATTAGTTTATGGTGATTCTCATGCATTTCAATTAATTCCTATATTTAACAATATAACACAAGGTTCATATTCTGTTCATTTTATATTTCATCATACTAAATCAATAATTAATAAATCATATAAATTGCATCACTATTACAAAATTATAATATCAAAGAATTTTATATATTTTCCTTATGTTCTATCATATTTAAATGAATTATCTCTCTATTATCATATATATTTATCCTATTTATCTAACCATACATCGAATTTAATATTCTTTCAGCCTACTCCTTATATAATAGATAAACAAAACCAAATATTTAAAAATTTAGCAACTAATACAGATATTATCAGAACAGATATTCTTTTGAATATAAAATAATTTTGCAAATATTAAACATTTTACCACAATAAATTTAAATAAATATATTTGTCATGATTTAATATGTTCAAAATTATATAGAAGTATTCATATATTTATTGATTCAAATCATCTCACACAGGATTTTTTATTCTATACTATTCCTAAATCTAAAAGAAATT
>NGBS01000360.1:0-21557 GCA_002245135.1 Proteromonas lacertae
AAATATGCAATTGTCGTTAATGATTATATTCATAACTGTGAAAACAGAAACATAAAGATTGGTCAATGCAGACCATTAAATCTTGAAATTAAACCTTTCTATTATCATAGGTTTAAATCACATTATGATATGAAATTTTGTACTAGGCTAAAAAGAATATATATAAAAATTGAATGATGTAAATTTATTTTAGTTAGGATCATGCCAATAAAAACTATAGTTATTTTAAATGGTACTACTTCATTAGCTTTAGCAAATAATGACATTGTAGCAAATCGTAATGGTGCATCACCCCAACTTTGTAGTATATATTGTGGCTTAAATCTACTATATTAATAAATTGTTGTATTTCTTTTGAAAGGAAGAAATTTATATTTACAATTTCAAAATTATTATAGAATGTTTTTGTTATTTTTTTTGTAAACATTGTATTCCAATTTTGTTTATTCTTTGGTTTTAAAGAAAAATAATTAACATAATCATCAGAAATTCTTCATACCTATTGTTAAATGATTACAATCATGATTTCTTGATGGATAATAATTATTATACATATAAACTATAGTATTGTTAATTGTGTGAAATGGATTGAATGAAGAATTAAATATAGAATCACTATCCAGTCTCATATACCATCTTACATTGCACATAGATTTGAGAGTGAATATATTCTTAAAATAGAATCTAATCATATGCTGATAACCCCATTCTGATCTTTTCTTTTTCACTTTATTTCTACAAGAGAAATTGAATTCAAATGGATAACTATTCCATAAGTAGGCAACGTTTATTAATTCATAAGTAATATTTCTAAAACTATCCTTTCTTGTATTTTCTGTATTAAAGAATATCAATCTATCATAATACCTTTTCTTTAAGAAATAGTAATTATTAATTATAAATTGATGAACTTCTTTTTCATACAATAATACAACTATAGCATTTTTATATCTTTTACAATACTTTACATTATTGTAGTCGCTATTATTGGAATATCTTTTATACCTGGAAATAGCTTTTATAAATGATATTGATGATAATCTGAAATTATTCACTTTCATACACAATAACACACAAAAATAAAATGACACTATAAACAGTAATGAATATATCAATTTCATAGTCATTTGGAATTGTTTATATTGAAATGAAAATGTCTATTAAATCAGCTTATTACATAGCATTATTATTGCTTTTTTTCATTAAGTTATTACATATTAATAGTAACAATATTTTCAAAATTATAGACAGAAAAATTAATCATGATTTACAAATTTACTTATTATGCAGAAAATATAATTTTAGTTTTTCTTGTGGAAGAAGCAAAATAAAATATAAACCTTACAAAAATAAAATAGAGTCTCATATTTCTTATTTTCCAAGCTCAATTGTTAATTTATGCAAAAATAACATTATAGTAAACTGTTCATCCTCGATTATGCTAATAGGAATATTAAGTAGACCTGAGAGTATATATGAAAGAATGATTACTAGGAGAATAATTAGAGTATATAATAATATTAAATATGTATTTATTACAAGTAAAACTTCTAATGAGGATATAAATAAAATAATAAATAGAGAAAGAAAAGTATATAGTGATATTATTCCCTTTAATATATATAATTCTTATTATAATTGCTCAATAATTATGTCATGTTTTTATCAATATATTTTTAGTTATTGTAGTAAAATAGATTGGGTATTGAAGCTTGATATAGATACCTATTTCAATATAAGGAGCATACTCGTTATATTAAAAGAAGTAAATAAAAATATATCTGTTATAGCATCAATGAACCATTATCCTACTTTAAAATGTGATAAAAAATATAAATGGTCAGTAAATTGCTATAATAGAAGTAAAGTTTCTATTAAAACACCTCCATATCCCTTTGGCCCGGGATTTCTTTTTAGATATTCTTCGGTTAAATGTTTTAATTCTTATTTTAACTATAATAATACAATTATATGGATTGAAGATGTATTTTTTGGTTATTTAATGAAATTTTGTAATTTAAAATAATATAGATATCAGAAATATAACTGAAATTACTTATTCACAAAGAATAATATCTCAATATTGAAAAATAATATTTTTGTTCATGGACTATATCCCATTGAATTGTTATATGCTAGTCAATTATATAATAATTGAGTTATTTAAATTGACATTTCTATCATTATATTCTTTAATAAATTATACTCTGTTTTGTATATTTTTTGTATTTCATATTTTTTATTTGTAACTTATAGTTTTTATAATGAAGTTGTGTTTAAAGAAGATAATTATATGATATTATCTCCATCAATTAATATTTATAATCGTTCAAATGGAATTACTAATACAAAATGTATTAAGAAATATAATTATTTATCTTACCATAATAATAGAAAATACACAAATAATCCAGTTTCATTGTTGCCTATTTTGCTATGGTATCCACATCATATAATGATAAAAGCATTTTATCATGCTATTGAGTTAATTAGAAATATGTGTAATAGAAATAACTCACAGGTTGTTTTTGCCATACTTACAGTTGATTTAGACATTTCTTCTTTGTTTAATAAATATACATATATTTCTACTCAAAATTGTAGTGGTTATAAATTATGCAAATATTTTCTAAATTTAGATTTTTCTTATCAATTATATGATATAGGCGAAGCATATAAATGCTCAATAATATATGGAGGAATTAAACAAGATATATTTCCTTTGAGTTTTGTAAAGCGATCAATTCTTACTCCTTATAATGAATGTATATTTTCAGGAAGATATGCTTCTGCAGTTAATTTATATCCTGCTTTGCCATATTTGCTAAAATTATTTGATTATTTTGATTATGCTATTAAATATGATATTGATAATAAAGCTAGTAATTTATCATATAATATAGATATGTCCTATATAATAAGAAATAGATTTGAGTTAGTAGGTTGTAACTTAGTTGATGATAATAAAATATTAAGTACAAACATTTTTAAAATGATATTTAAGTTTTTAGCAAACCAATCTATGAAATGTAAAGAAGCTATTTTTGGTAAAGGATTTAGTGAAAATGTTATTCAAAATGAAAATATTGTTCTACATGGTAGATTAACAGTGTCATGGCTAGGGTTATATAATTCTCCAGAAGTATTTGATTTTTTAATGTATTATATATCTTACAAAGATGGAATATATAAATATAGATGGGGAGATCAACAGTTTTATTTAAATGCATTGTTATTATTTTCAGAGAAAAGTAGACTAGGATTTAGCAGTTCGAGAATGTGCAAAATGCATGATATTAAAATGTTTTAATTTGAAATATGCACATTTGTAGGACAAACAAAGAATACATTATTATTTATAATAATTTCTATGTAGCAAATTATATCCTATAAACTGAATATTTCTATAACTACACTTGCTAAAATATGAACCAAATAATGAAAATGTGCTGGCTCTAGTAAGTAATAATGATTCAGCATTTTTCATCATCATTATATCTTCTAATGATATATTTATGCAGTTATGATTTCTACTATGACATGGTAATGAATAATCAGTATGGATACTGTTTGATAATTGTGTTTTAATAATGTTTTTGATAGAATTAGAATCTGAAATTACTATTATCTTATTAGTTTTCTTACTTTTTAAGATTTGTATGGCTGATTCTATTACACTCATATTCAGATAATCTTTTAATGGTCTATTATCAGCATCACCCGTCCTTAAGTGTACAGCTAAATAGCTTTCATCGATTGATAAATTAAATCTTCTATAGAATCTATGTCTTATAAAATTACTATATGTTGGTAAAGGTTTTAAATATAAATCACAAATCTTTTTATTAATTTCTCTTATATTAACAGCAATACTATTATCTATATTTTGTAATATTCCTTTATCTACTATTATTTTGTCATATACTTTGTATCTTAATATTTGTTCTGTAGAATACCAATGTTTATTTGCCCCAATTATTCTATTTTTAGATTTTAATGCTATAACCCCATCTGAAAAATATGCTACATTATAAAAATGAATAGAATAAAATTTAAGCGGTATATCAAAATAATTCCATAAGAGTTTCCAAGATACTATTATTTATAAATAAAAATGATACTAAACAAAGATCTTTCGGATAATAATGATACAAATATTGAGCTAATAATCTGAAGCATAGAATTACCTAAACCCTAATACTATAATAGATTATTTACTTGCAAATGAACCTTATCATAAAATGCATAACCTTTTTGAGTTTTATAGAATCTTTCTGTGATATATGACTGATGCTTTATATGTTTCGTTAATATAGTATTAGGAAAACTATTACTCGATCTATTTTTATGAATTATAAACATTACAATAAATAACATTACTGATATACAATAAATTGTTTTTCTACAAACTAATGGGTAAAACATCATGAAATATAGAAACGATATACAAGTTTTGAGAGGATTTTCTATTATAATTATTGTTTTATATCATTCTAATATTTTAAAATACGGATATATTGCAGTATCAATATTTATCATTATCTCAGGATATTTGGTAAAATCCAACATCTCATGTGCTAATATATTTATAAGGTATATGAGAATAATATTTCCATGTGTAACTTGTGTAAATATTATTGTATTGTTCTATTTTAATTATATTTTTAAAGATCAATTATATGATATATATTATGAACTATTCTCAACTTTACTGATATATACAAATTATCACTTTATATATAATAGCACAGATTATTTTAATCCTCCTGATATGTCATTATTTTTACATCATTGGTATATTTGCGTTGATGTACAATTATATTATACTTATTTACTGTTAAAATTTTTACATATAAATTATTACTTCCTTATTGTAACTATATCCTTTTTAACATATTTTTTAACATATAACATATTAATTGTGTATAATTATTTTTCGTTTATTCCTAGACTATGGATATATTTATATCCCAAAACTTATATCATTGACGTAAAGAGCAAAAGTCTAAAATATTTATCATTAATAATTATGTTTAGTATAGTATCATATTCAAAAGATTATCTTAATGAAAGAATTTACCTTTTTATTATTGTAAATTCAGCTTATGTATATATATATGTTTTATTTAATATTAGATTTGTTATATTTGAAATAGTAGGAATGCTATCTTATTATGTTTACCTTGTTCATTATCCAATTATTAGAACAGAGACTTTAAACATGTATTCAACTATGTTAATAACAATTTTCTCTTTTGTTTTATACATTATATTCAGTCAAAACCCTACAAAAAGAATAATAAGATACAAATTTATATATATATTATTCTTTATTATTAATATTTCTTTATTCGTATATATCATGGGAAGTAAAATAAATGATACAGATAATAATTATAATTTAAATATTGACGCATATTCAATTAGAAGAATTGATAGAAGCAATTATTGCTGCTATAATGGATTAATTAAAGATTTACAAAAGAAAGTGTTAATTGTTGGAGATTCACATGTATTTAATCTATTAAGTATTTTTTATAACATATTAACAATTAACAGATATAAAATATATTTTAAATACATTCATACAGAGTTTATCATTAATAATAACACCTTCTTATATGACATAACAGACAAATTTCAAATAATCATAAATATGAATCTATTTTATGATAATATACATGAAAAATATAGATTATTATATCCGAAAGTAATTATAAATTACCTAAAATATTTAAAATCAATAGCTGATTATGTTATATATTTTATACCTACACCAGTTTTGATACATAAGTTGTCTTGTAAATATCAAAAAACCTATAAAAATGTCTTAATAGGAAAAAAAATAATTACTTATTCTAATAATGTACCTTATATATCAGGAATAAAAGTGTTTGATATATCACAAATCTTTTGTAACCAAGTATTTTGCAATTTAAATTTTAAAGGATGTTGTATATATGCAGATGAACATCATTTTACATTTGAATTTTACAAAAGAATATTAAATTCTACAATTAGTATAATACTACCTTACATAAATAACATTAGTAACAATATAAATAGAAGTTTTAAATGTGATTATGTTCTGTATAAAAACAAAATATTAACAGCATGGAAATATCCTTATAAAGGATGTAAATTGTATTACTATTTTTAAATATGTTATTGATTATGTATTTATAATAATGGATATTTAGAATTTAAAAAGTATAAAACAATAATATATTTTGATATATACCCAGTTGTATATACAAAACAATATCACTTTCTCACTTAAGAAAATAGAAAAATTAATCCAAATAATATTTAACTCATCTTCCATAAAAATACATTAGATTCTTTGATGGAAATAATTTCTCAAATTTCTTATAAGTAGTTGATAAATAATGTTGAAGATTGTCAAGAGAATCATCAAGAAGATTAGACTTACACATCCAACCTTTGTATCTCGTGTGTCTTACATATCCATCAGACTCATTTATAGTATTTATTTTTATAGTAGATGATGATATTGAAAAATTATGAACATCTAATATTTTATATTTATATATATTTCCAATAATGTATTTTTCATATCCTTTCTTTATAAAGCAACACTGTTTATAAACAGTGATTGAGTTAATTTTTTTTGCAGTGTAAGGAAATAGCTTTGATTTGAATAAATACATGTCACTAGAATAATTATCTATCATTTTAAAGAATGACATATAGTTGCTGGTTTTTAGAGGCATAATAATTTCATCTATATCATTAAATATCATATATTTTGTAAATTGCATATATCTATAAAGTATATCATTACTTTTTTCAAGCTGACCTGTTTCTCTAACATATTTCATTTCTTTATTAAAACAAAATGGAATTAGTTCTACATATTTAATTTTCATATAATAGAATAGTATAGATTTTATAAATAATGAAGATGAAGTAGCATAGATGACTATATGATCCACTCCATACAACTTTGATATTTCAATTGTATCAATAACCTGCTTGTAATTGGTTATTCTATGAAAATTTACTATAACCAAAATAATGTTATAACAATATTTTGGTATTTGAAATAATAATGGAACAGATTTATTATTAATTATTACTGATGTAGGTAATAATTTCACATTATTGTAATATACATACAACGCTAATAATGTTAAATTAAAATTCTTATGAATATTGAACAACCTTATAATACTAATATTGCATGCTAAGCTATAATAATCAGATACAATTTTACATGTAAACTTATGGTTTTTATAAGGATTTGATACTCCTATTAACAATAATTTTTTCATATTTATTAGATTAGAAGAATAAATGTAAATTTCATTGTTAATATTGGATTGACTAATATAATCACATGTGTAACTTTTTTCCAGTGATTGATATGGAATATTATTTAATATTAATAGTAAAGTGATATATATTAATAGAATGAAAATGTATAACAGAAAAATATTAATCGATTAAGAAAAACTAAAGTAATGTATTTGAAATTTATATTTACTACTCTATTACTTATAATTATGGTAATTATTCAAATGATAATATTTATATATATATTGAATAATAAAAAGAAATGTTTTAGAAATTATCCTGAAGATAACTTACTATTAAAAATGAAAAGAGAATGTTTATATAATCCTCTACCTTATCATTTTTATTGGAATTTTTCATTAAATTGTAGTAACATGTGTATATATTATATTAAAAAAAAAATATTAAATAATTATTTGTTTTTTACTATTGTAGATGAATACAGTATGAAATATCTTAGAAACTTATATAAAATATATCTGCAGCCATATAATATTTTTAGTTTATTAGCTATTGTTTTCAATAATAAAACATACACATTGTGTAATATTTATAGAATATTCTGTATTTATATTTCATGGCCATCATTCTTGAATGACTTAAACACTAATTATAAAATGAAAGTATGGTTTATGAAATATTACTTATTTTACCAGTTTATAAAAAATAATATATCCTTTTTATATATAGATAGTGATGTTTTATTCATACAAAATTGTTTAGATAAATTACTAAATCGGTATGAAGATATAGTACTTCTAAAAAGCCAATCAGCTCAATTATTTGGAAATGCAGGTATTGTGTATATTTATCTTATTATTATAATATAGAAAAATAAAGTCAAGTAATTCAACTACTACTGCATTAAAGTATGGATATAACTTACTAATTGAACATAGAAAAGAAATAAATAAATATTTTCCTTCTGCTGATCAAAGCATCCTTACTATTATTAAAGAAAAATTCAATATGCTAGAATATGGTTTATATATTATGCCATTATCTACAGTTGGATTACCATCAGAAAAAGTAATAAAAACTATATGCATTGTCCATCCAATTCATTGTAACAAAGAATTTTCATTAAAAGAAAGATTATTATTTTATATTAATACTAATGATTATTATACATCAGTATTAAATCATTACGTTATTGTAAAAAGAAATATATTGGAAAATGAAAGAAAATATATTCTAGATGTGATAAAATTATTAGGTTTAATATTAATACTTCCCGATCAAAAATGCTTAAAACCTGATTGTTTATATGAAATGGAAAATGAATTTGGTGATAAAAAATTAATACATCATTTAGAAAAAGAAAATATACAATATAGAGAATCAACATTTTTAAAACATCCATTAGTACCTTCAATATATAAAAAACCTTATTATATAAATTTAACAAACCTAAATATAAATGAAATTTTATACTATAAAACAGTTCTAATTTACAATTAATAAAAATTGACACAATGATTGTAAAAAAAGATATAAAGATATTAAGATGTTATTCTATTATTATTATTATTTTATTTCACCTAAATTATTTAAAATCAGGTTATTTAGGAGTTGATACATTTATAATATTATCATCTTATTTAAACCGATATAGAAACAAAAATTATGGATTAAAAAATCAAATAGAATACTTCTTTAAAAGAGTAGTTAGAATAATACCTTCATTCTTTTTAATATCAAGTTTGTGCTTGTTATATTGCTTTATAAGAAAATATAATAGTCATGTATATCTTGAAGAATATAAAAACGCAGTTATGTTTGATATTAACATATATTACTATAAGAGATCCAAAGATTATTTTAACAATAATAATGACACTATATTTCTACATTTTTGGTATTTATCATTACAAGTTCAAATATATTTATTATTTATTTTATCTTTTATTTTATCTAACACAATAGTCAAATGTCTATTATTTTTATCTAGTATTACTATTTATTACCATAGTTACTCTTCAAACAGAAGTTATAATTACTATATTATTTTCCCCCGATTATGGGAAATAGTTATTGGATCAATTAATTTAGTTGTCAATGCTAAATATATTAATAATGTTATTATAATTACCATGATTATATACTGTACATATATTGAAAATATGAAAATATATGATCAACTAATTTATTCATTATTATCTAATATTTATGTACATAATAAAGACAGTTTAATATATGATTTATTTTTAAGTAAAATACTATGTCATATTGGTGATATATCATTTATTTTATATTTAACTCATTATCCAATAATAAAATTATCAAATTACTTATTTGTTTTAAAAATTTCAATCTTGTCTGAAATAATATATCACTTTTATGAGATTCCTATAATAAAGTATACAAAGTATAATACTTCAAAAGGAATATTTATAATAATTCTTTTCTATTCTCTTTCATTCATAATATATAATTTTTCTTATTTCATTAATAAAATACAAATGAAATATAAAGGAGGAGTAATAAATGTATTAGGTATGAAAAATATTTTCTATTGTTGTGATTTCGCAAGTACGAATTTTAATAATACTATATTAGTTTATGGTGATTCTCATGCATTTCAATTAATTCCTATATTTAACAATATAACACAAGGTTCATATTCTGTTCATTTTATATTTCATCATACTAAATCAATAATTAATAAATCATATAAATTGCATCACTATTACAAAATTATAATATCAAAGAATTTTATATATTTTCCTTATGTTCTATCATATTTAAATGAATTATCTCTCTATTATCATATATATTTATCCTATTTATCTAACCATACATCGAATTTAATATTCTTTCAGCCTACTCCTTATATAATAGATAAACAAAACCAAATATTTAAAAATTTAGCAACTAATACAGATATTATCAGAACAGATATTCTTTTGAATATAAATAATTTTGCAAATATTAAACATTTTACCACAATAAATTTAAATAAATATATTTGTCATGATTTAATATGTTCAAAATTATATAGAAGTATTCATATATTTATTGATTCAAATCATCTCACACAGGATTTTTTATTCTATACTATTCCTAAATCTAAAAGAAATTTTAAGACTATGAATTATAATAAAGTTACAATATATAATAATAACAAGTGTATGTTTTTTATTAATAAGCTTTCTAATATTCCTATAAAATGGAATTTCTATGAGAAGTTAAATTGTGGATGGAAGTAATCCATTCTATTCTAAAGAATAGAGTTAGTAATGAGAATGCGAATAGAACAAAATACTAGAATTAATTTTGCTTGATTCTCATGTTTCAGATATTATCTATTGTTAGATATGGAAAATAATATTTGTTTCAATTATATAGTATAGATATGGATATAAACGATTAAGAATCAATAAAGTGATTAATACAACATAATTCGTTTTATTTTATATTTTGAGTTAAATCATAGAAAGTAGCATTTATTAATAGTATTTCTTATAATGGTCTATTTATTTACTAATCTTTTTATATAGAATAAGAAAATTTAGTATTTTCAAATCAAGGTATATATAAAAAGATCATAACCCTTAGAATAGTTTACAGAACATGTTATAAAAGATCATTAGAAAATTTGCATATAGCAATAAATGTTTATTTTTTGATAATTTGATAATACTATTTCTTACCATAATAATACGTATTACTTAATTTGGTATATGAATTTTCAAATCTTTTATAAACTGAGTTTAAATAGATTTTTAGATAATCTAAACTATCATCTTTAGCATTAGTACGACACATTGATCCATTATATCTAGTATGTCTTACATATCCTTTCTTCTCACTCATAATATTAATAGATATTGGGCTTATTGCTTTTTCGTACATATGAACTGACAATATACTATACTTTATATAATATAAATGCATGAAATCCTCTTTTATAGAGGATCCTCTTCTAAAAGAGGATTTTTAGATCCTCTCTGAAAGAGGAAAGAGGATTTTTAGATCCTCTTTAAAAGAGGAAATATAATTTTTATAAAATCCTCTTATTAAAAAAGATGACAAATGAAAAATCCTCTATCCTAAACATAATATTATTGAAAAAATTTGAAAGCTCTAATGATGAATTATAAAAAATTCTTCCTCCAATATGATAGTATCATACTAGAGGATTATAATTTTTTATGTGTCTATCTGACCAGCCCCCCTGTGGGGGGGGCCGATGGGGGGGATGCCGGCGGGGTGGAGGACTAGACTATAGTATAGACTAGAATAGATTAAAACAAAAATAAGAATATAGAATCAGTATATAATATTAGAGGAAATCTAATTATTGTATCCATAAGGAACTGTTTCATAATCATCCTCAAAGTATCTTTTATCATCAAAATATGTAAGTCCTATCTTTTCTTCATAAGCAGTATAGATATGATGATTTCTACTTCTAATATGATTAATACCAAACTTCTGTTTAGAAACATATCCGTCAACCATTTCAGTATAATCATCTCCTGTCATCTTACTTGCTATAGCTGTTATTAATCCTTTACATCTATTGGAGGATTTGAGTGTACCATCATTAACACATTCCTTTTCATAATAATAACATTTGGATTTCAATCCTCTAAACTTAGTGATGACATAGAATTTCTTACCATCCTGTTCCTCAAACTTGAGTTTATTTAATGTTCCTGGTTTACATGATAATGAATCCCATTTGTAGTAATTACTGAAAGGAGGCATATTCAGATTACTTCCATCTATATATTTTTGAAGATGATTGAAATTCCAATATATATCTTTAGTCTTTACAGAAAAGAGGAGACTGTCAGTATCTGTCATTAAGAGTCTAACATCTTCTGGTGAATTGTAACGTAATACTCCATCATACCAATACTGTTGCATTAATAATTTAGAAAGAGCAAGGATTGTCATACCTATCTGAATAGGTTTATTAATTTTGAACATCTTTTTATGATAATGTACTAATCTCAAATCTACGTGAATAGTATCTATCTTATCAAACCAAGGATCTCTAATAGCTTTTCTTGCTTGATTTTCTGACACTACTAATTTGATACTTCTCCTCTTATCAACTCTTTCTAAAGTTTTTCCATAAAGTGAATTAAGTAATTTCTTCATAATATTAGCAGTAGATGTTTGATGCATTTCCTTCGCATGAACTCTCATATCCTTTAATTGATCAATATGTTTAGACATATGTTTACTTTCCAAGAAAGTTAGTACTTTATATACTTTTGTTACTCTATATCCATGATCAACTGCAAATTTGAGATTCTGATAATGGATGACATAATGTTCCTTAGGCAATAAATCAGTAACTAACTTTTCAGAGGAAACATATTTATGAACATCAGGATTTTTCTGATCATCCTCTTTTTGAGAGTATAATACTTCTAATTTTTCTTTTTGTATATCTGATAATTCATCATAGCTAATTTTCCTTCTTGATGGTAAAATAGGATATTCTCTTAGATATTCCTTATAATATGAAATAGGTTCAATATCCACTTCTAACATATATCCTGTAGTTTCAAAGGAATCATTCTTATCATAGAATTTAGTAGAATCTAATATCTCATGAAGTTTAGGACAACCAGGATCTTCATAACAATAAAGATGATAATTCCTTATAGGAAGTTTACATAAATACATTACTGAAGGATAAAAGGAATTCATATCCTGATAAACAATAAACTTTGAAGGTTTCTTTGGATCATAATCCTTCATATAGAAATTATTAGCATCTTCTTTCCTCTTTCCTATATAGGATAATCCTCCATATAATCCATTAAGGATGAAATCATATATTTCAGGTTCATGAATTAACTCTATTTTAACTGAACTTTCTTTCAAGAACAAATCCAAGGATAAACTAGGAATTGAAACATACCAACAAGGATCAATATGAAAGTGATTAAAGATGTTTTGTCTAAAATCCTCAAATACTGAACATAGGATATAAACATCAATACTTAAATAGAAATTACAATATTCTCCTATAGAAGCTTTTCCTTCAAACAAAATGTTATTCACTTCCATTGCAAACTTATATTCATCTTCTGTTATTGTTGAATTGGATAAACTTGAATAGAAATCCTGAATCTTCAAATCCTTAAATTGATTATCATATTTTTCCAAACAATCTACATATTCATAAGGAAAGAAGTTTTTCTGAAGAAGATACTTATCAATGATTTCCTCATCTAACTCAGGAAAGTTATCATAAATGACTTTAAACTTTTCCTTTTTACAATTTAACTCTAAAGCAGTTATCTTTAAATCCTCTGTTAAACTAGATAATTTTTCAGAAAGGAATTGGTATGAATCAATGAACATTAATCTATCAAAGAATATAGCTTTATAGTTTTCATCAGTAGAAGGAAGGATATCCAAATTTAAACCAGTCTGTTTAGCAATTTCTGCAAGTTCTCTAATGATGAAATGCTGGTCATATCTCATAGCGTTATGACCAATTATAGGAATCTTGTATCCTTTTACTTTAATTGATAAGTTCTCTTTGGAATGAATTGAAGCAATGTACTTTCCAGTGAAATGATTATGATGGAGGACTTTTGGATCAAAAGGAGTAAAAGGTTTATTACAAAAATCACAAACAGTTTTACTCATATGAATAGCTAAATCTTCCTCATTTTGATCCCAATCTTTAGGATATAAGTTTATTATATTATATAAGTGTTTTACATCTTTATATACTGTCATGATATCCTCCATAAATTCTTTTTCTAAATTTTCATCTTCGGATATCTTCACATTCATAATAGTTGTAGATTTAATTTGAGGAATTTTACTTTCAATATATAAACAATATGATTTTAACTTATGTTCATTTTTGAAGGATCTTAATGTTTTTGTTTTTTCCTTAGAATTATCAATAGGGACAATGTATGCTTCTGTATCGTAATAAATAACAACAGGAATCATATCCTCTCTGTTAGAATGTTCAAATTTCATAAAAGCTTCCTCACTATCCTTATCAGGAAATATCCTTATTACATTATCAGGATTTTGACAATTTACTGTTTTGTGATTTGCAAATGATTTTGCATTATAAGTATAAAAGGGACAATAAGGACAAACCAAAGGACTTGTTTTATTCTTAAATATTACACCAAAAACTAAGCTAAATACTTGATTTAAGGATTTAATTGCACAATAATGTCCTGTAATTATTTCATCTGTAGTATCATTATTATTAGGAAGGAATAATAAATTAATAACAGGATTACCAACATTCTTATCAATTATACTATATCTTAATGGAAGGATTTTAGGTTTGTCCTTTTCCTCTTCATCAATTGCAAATACATTTATATTTAAATCATAAGTTTGCTCTACTTTATCTATATCAGGATTATTAACAGGAGCTACTGGTATTGTAATAAAATCGCTACTAGGTTGTATTTGAGGTAAATGTTGCTTTTTTAAACATGAATTAATTGCTCTCCAAAAACAATCCATATTATCATTATCCTTATTTTCACAAGGATCTAAACAATACTTATTATTGAATATATCAGGAATATGATAATTTCCTCCTGCTCCTGCCATAATTTGGTATTGATTAATATGAGTTTCCATTAAATCCATATATTGAAATATTAATCCTGATTCTGGAGGAGAAAAGTCATCCTCATTAATAGAATGAAATAAGGAACGCATCTTTGCTGCTACTGATGCAGGACTATCATACTCATTTATTAAAATATTTCTTGTATTATGAAATAAGGATACTTCCTCACCTGATTCATCTTCCGAAGAAGTATAAACATACCAAAATACAAAGTATACTTTAATATTTTTCATTTCATGTGCTATTTCACTTATTCTTAAAGCAATATCTGTGTTATCAACAATGAAATTATAATAATCTTCAGGAGTAAGAAGATGAATATCCTTTAAATTAGTAACGTACTTCCTTGTTACTCCTTCGGAGGATTGTCCTTCTAATTCATACCTTTTTATTCTATCCTCCAAATTTCCTCTTGGAGGATGAATTCTATCATCATCCATATCATCATCTCCTCCACCAAAATACATTCCATAATCAGGATTTATAATATGTACTCGAGGATTATTATTTAAATTCCTCATATAGGAGGATTCACTTATTTTCCTTCTTTTACTAGTTGCATTAATGAAATATTGGGAAGTACTATCCTCATTTTCTAGCATCTTTTCTAATAAATGAGTTTTTGCATTTAAAGCATATTTCTTCTGCTTATCAGTATTCTTCCTTTTATTCATGATTTTATACTTATGAAAATTCAAAACTAAAAAGAAAACAAAAAATGAATATACTTTAAAATAATTGGTCAATTAATTTAATTGGTCAAATACAAACGTATACTAAATTTTGATTGGATAATTAAAAATCTACTTAAAAATCGTTACTTTTTTTATTTGCAATTTTCTTGCTATTTTTTTCTATTATTAAAAACTTAACTTCTAAAAAATCATGAGTTCTGGTAAAAAATACTTTACTTCTAAAAAGTATGTAGAAGAGGAGGCTGAGGAGGATAACTCTACTATAACTAGTGATGAAGATGATTTAGAAAATTGTGAAACTGAACCAGTATCACAAAGTGAATATGAAAAGCCTTATATTAAGGATTATGAGAGATGGTGTAAGGAAAACAATGTTGATGAAATGGAAAGTAATCCTGAACCAAAGTATGAAGCTGAATTAGTGAGGAAAATCATGGGTGATAAACAAATGTTAGAAATGGGAAATATTCCTAAATTAGAATCTGCAAGAGGATTAGTGAGTGATTACCTTACTCCTCATTTAAATAGATGGTTAACTTTCATTGGACATGTATCTGAGATGAAATTAGAAAAACCAAAAGAGGATCAGGAAGGATATTATTCTGTGAAGTTTACTAATGTTCAAGTAGCTAGGTTTGCAGGAAAGGATTGTGATGCTAGTGAATGGATAAAGTTAAAATCTTCTTGGTTATATGATATAGCTGATTATTTGAAAACCTCTAAACATTTGGAGCATAGTATTGAAGTTGTCCTCAATTTATACAGGATCTTCATTTGGAAGAATAATCTTGTAGGAAATGATAAAACAGTATATGAGGATTGGACTGTTATGGAGGATAAGGATGTTGTTGTTCCTGTAGTAGCTTTAAAATATACCATCAAGAATAATACATGCTTTGTTAATTTATTCATTGATGGAGATATTATGATTGTAAGTGAGGATTATGTTAAAGAAAAAGTTAAGGATAAGGCTGAGGAAAAAGAGGAAAAGAAGTTTAGTACTCCTAAAAGAAAAAGAGAAAGGTCTTTAAGTCCTCCAGTAGTGAAGAGAAGTAACATAGGAGGATTAACCTTAAAGAAGGATCATAAGCATAAAAAGTAATTAAAAAGATAATTATCATTAATTCCTTACTATATTCTTATTTTTGTTTTTCTATGGATATTCCAAAAAAGACTTTACCAGAGCTATATTCACAATACAACTATTTATCTGCTAAAGATTTCATCAATATTTGCACTCACTATGGTTATAGCGAAGATGAAGCTAAGACTTTTGCATATTCTTCTCCACGATATCAGTTAGCATCAAAAAGAGTTCGTCCTAAAAAATTTAGGTATACTACTATTAAAGTACCAGGTACTTTTATGATTGATTTTGCATTCTTTCAAGGAAATGATGGTCCTCCATCCTTATTTATTATTAATGTAGTATCGAGGAAAGTATGGGTTTATACTTTAGCAAGTAGAAGTGGTTTAGCTTTTGCAGAAGCTTTTACAAAGTTTGTATTTCAGAATAGGGTAAAAGGAATTTTAGAAGGAGAGGAGGAATATATGATTTTCATTGCTTCTATCATTTGTGATAGAGAAGGAGTATTTATAAGTAATGAATTTCAAAATTTCTGTAAAAAGTATAAAATAAAGATACATTATAAAGATACAGATGAGCATAATATCATGGGTATTTTGGATAGAGCAGTTAGAACAATAAAGGATCTTATTTATTATAGAGGAAGTACATATGATCAAAAGAATTTAATAAAAACACAAGCTAATTTAAATAATTTTATCCAAATGATTGTAAAGGATTACAACAATACTCCTCATTCAGGAATTAAAGGATATACACCAAATGAAGTATATGATGATATGAGTCTACAATTGAAATTCCTCCATGAATCGAGGAATTATAATAGAAATCTTAAAGCCAAAAAAGGATCTCCGTTTAATGTTGGAGATAAAGTGAGAGTTAGGGAAAGAGCAAAATCAAAATTAGGTAAGTCTCATAGGTATAGTGATCAAGTATATACGATAAAGAGGAAAAATCCTTTTTCATATGATATTGATGTATATGATGAAGGAAGAATAACTACCAAAAGATTTAAGGAGTATGAATTACTAAATGTATCAGATACACATCCATCCTTTGCTAAACAGAATGAACAGTATTACAGAACAATAGGAAAGGAAATGCAACAGTATACAAGAGATCCTGATTATGTTCCTCCTGGTGTAGTTGTTAATGATGAACCTCAATTACAACCTGTTGCTGAAACAGTTCCTGTTAATCCTGCAGAACAAGCAGTGCAAGATTATAAGGATAATAATGCTGCACTTGATTTTGTTAATAAAGTTAGAAGGACAAGATCAGGAAGGATAAGTAGACCTAATCCTCTATACTCACGAAGTATATATGGAGCAGGACATATATGGTAAATTTATATTTTTTTATGCTTTTTTGTTTTCCCCTATAAATAAAACTCATAATAAGAAATGTTACTTAAAAATTATCACCCATATAAGTGTTTCCTATTCTTAAAATTTGAGATTGCCTTGGGATATAAAAAGGTTTGCAATATGGCATACCCTTAAAACTAAAATCTTTATGATTTACAACGCCGTTAGATTGAGGTTTTTCAGAGAAGTAAATACCAGTAACATTTTTAGTATCGTTTTCTACAACTGTTAAAGTAAATACTAAATCGTTTTTGATATACTGAAAATAAGAATCGAATTTACTTTTATATAAATCATTAGGTATTTGCCATGACAATTGTGGAGAGTTATACATGTAAAAATCAATACTATCAAAATCTGTAGATTGAAATGATAAAGATTTATCTGCCAATATTGTCATCATAATAAAATTATTATAAAAATCTAATTGTATAGGAAACATTGCTTCTCCTACCATATTATTACCTTTAATAATTACCATATCTATAGTAATAAACTGAGTACCAAGTTTCCAAGGAAATCCTACTTTTAATTTAGTAAATAGTACATTCTCGTAAATTGTTAATATACCATTAACAGCAGCATTGAGATCTGTTTTTTTAGCAACATTTTTAATATCCTCCTTGCTAGCCAATGTTTGAATATCAGGCATATTAATAAGGATATCTTCTGCAGCATCTTGCACTTCCTCTCTAATTGTTTCGATTATTTTTTGAGTGTTATTTATGTTATTACCCAACATTACAAAGAAAAATGTAAATGAATTAAAAGTTATTTTTCTTCCAATACTTTATCAAAATTTATCCTAAATTCGGATTTAGCTCTATCTATATAGAGGAAAGCATAAGGAGAGGAATTAACTACTGCATTATACACTTTCTTAAAATCCTCAAAAGAATCTGGCCATAACTCCAAGGATTCGTATAATCTCCTTAAATTATCTTCAGTTAAACCTTTAAAGACTAAACAATAATCAATTTGTAATCTGGCTTGAGGAGATAAATCAGTTATATACTGAGAACTAAATATTGTTTTGGACTTATAATGCCTATTGTGTTTAGTAATTGTATTAATAATAGGCATCTTTAATTCAGAGGAAATATCATCAAATATAAAAATATTTTCAGGATAGGTCATATTACTCTTATCCACAGGATCCAAATCCTTCATCACCTTTTGTAAATTGTTATATCCTTCTTCTTCATTTATTAAAGAATCATATTTTTCATAGTATATACCATTATACTTTAACAACTGAAATATCTTTTCATATATAATATCATTGTCCAATGTACTTACAAAAAAGAATACCTTTTGTTCTTACTCAGAGGATAAAATGTTTTTCAAAATGTTATAGATTAAAGTTGTCTTACCTGATTTCTTTTTTGCTACAATAAATATATTGCTGAAAGGTTCCTCAAAGTACTCTTAACCTAAAACACTCTTCGATGGCTTCTTTTTTTTCTTTGGTTTTTCCAAAGGTTCTACAGATAAGTTATTTATTATTTTAATACGATACATACACAAAACAAAAGAAAAAAGAAAATGAAATATTTTAATGAAATTGTCTTATGCGTCTAGTTCTTCTTCTCCTTGATCATCCTCTTCTTCTTCTTCTTCTGCCTAAACCTACTTTACTCAATGATTTAGATGCTATATTAGCAACTGTACTCCAAGGATTTAAAACTGAATTAGCTATCTTAATTCCATTACTTAATACTTTATGATCATGCATGTATTTTCCTATCTTTTTAATAGTATCACCTAAACCTTTTCCTTTTCTTGGAGGACCGTATGAAATAGGATCACTTCCTTTAAGAGGCATAATAGTTCTTGCTAAAGGAGGATTTCTTCTATTTTGGGAATCTTTGCAAGAATGTCTTTAAATGATCCTCCTCTTACTCTGCAACGTCTTCTTCTTCTTCTACCATATCCTTGTTTCTCAATAACATGAGAAATAGCATTGCCAGCAAATGGTATTAACTTTGCTATTCCGCTTAAAATACCTTTTCCTTTTAACCAATTTCCTCCTCTGTACCTTCTTTTTCGTCCTCTTCTTCTTCTTTTTTTACTCGAGGTGCCTCGAGAGCCTTTTAATTTAAATGAGTATAACCCCATATTGAAAAACAGTAAGAAATATAAGAATGACTTAAATTTTAAAATTTTTATATTACTCTTTGAATTCCTCTCATTCCAACTTCTATAATTCTTCCTGTGATGATGTAGAATCGGTGAGTTACTGATGTTATATCATGTTGTAAATCATTTTTTTGTTTTGGTCCAAATTTTACATTATAACAATCAAAAGTTATCTTAAGTTGTTGGTCTAATGGTCTTCCTCCTCTGGACTTAATATTAGTCAAATTATTATCAGCAGTAAACTTCAAAATTTCAATAAACTTTTTGGGAATGGTTTAGTATTATATTGGTCAAAATAGGTTGTTGTAAGCATTTTCTGCATTTGGTAATATGAATCCTGATTGTTTACGTATAAGAAATCAGGAGTATAAACAAAATCATTTAATAACCATCTAAATCTAGTATCAGGATGATCAAAAGATACTGTTTGTTCATCATTATCTACTGCAGTATACCAATATATACTTAACATAAGGACCAATACTTGAATCAATTGTAAAATTGTACTGGAAATGATTAGTAGCTGTTGAATTAGTAACTGTTGTTTGGACAATATTAAAATCATTAAAATCAATAGGATGACGATATACCCAATTTAAAGTATTGGCATTACAATCAGGATCAGTATTGTAACAAGCATATAATTCCAAATTAAATAAATCTACTTTTGGTTGTATCATATCATGATCACCTGGACCTTTTTCTGCCATGCATGTTTTAGATCTAGGTCCAAAAGTAAATTGAATGAAAATCTTCTCTCCAAAGAACATATCATTGGATAAACTCAATATGGTATTATATAATTCTTCTAATACCATTCTAACTTTGCATATATTTGCATTATCTTCCAAAGGAATATCTTTAGTAGGACAATTTGAACTACTAAATCCAGTTACTGTTCTGTTCTTTATTTCCCATCTTCCTGCTTGGTTATTCCATTCTTTATGTATACCAGTAAATAATTTACTATTTTGATCAAAATAGTTATCATCAATAATTACTTTCTTGGCTAATTGTGCTGCAATATCTCTATAATCATTATACTGAAAATCCAAATCACATATCAAGGAACCAGTAATATTATACACTCTAATTGTGGATAAATTGAAAGTATTAAAGAGGATTACTGTAGGATTTTCAACACCTTGAATATCCTCTGCTTTATCCCAATAGAATTTTTGTTCCCATTCCATATAGGATTGGGATAAATTAATACAATTATCAGGAGATAACTCGAATGTAACAGTATTTGAGGAATTACTTTCTGCAAAGTAATAACATCTCTTGTTTGATTAGGAGTAATACGTATCCAATGCTGTTCTGGTTTAAAAACTTGGATATCACTTGAATATTTTTGAGATGTAGGA